>BDMV01000007.1:39654576-39795907 GCA_008326285.1 Oryza officinalis
GCTTGTTTCTTGTTGATTGCAGATCAAATCAACTGGCACGCTCTACTTACGACTAGGCAAGCCATTTGGACCTGCACTGGAGTTAAGCAGATCTCCCAGGCCGCCGTGGTAACGCGGAACCCGTTTGGTTGCTGGACGGGTCGAAATTCTGTGCCAACACGCTTTTGGCACGCCCGGTGGGACCACAAGAACGCAAGCTTCTCGCCAGCAACAAGAACACCTCGAGATGTCGAAGCAGGCCGAGATCGTCGAGGAGAACGTCATTCCTGTGACCGCCGACCAGCTCAGCGCAGAACAAAAAGCTGAGATGGATAGTCTGGTCGCGCAGTTCCAGAATATGTACCTGCAAACATATTCTAGGACTCGGCAGGGCACCTTGATTCAAAAGTCCAAGGTGGTCATGCCGAGTTCTGGAGATGGAGCTGGAACGTCGGCGGCGGCGCACGATCACGCCGTCAAGACTGAAGACACTGCGGCGCCGACGCTGCAAGACCGAATCGACTCCGCAGTTCACTCTGCGCTAGTCAACCAGTCGGGGATCCTGGTGAACACGTTGATCAATACGGTCAAGTCGATCCTGGATGGTTCAAAATAGAAAATTATTTTTGTAAATCTTTTAATAAATAAAATTAAAAATAAAAAAAACTCTTAGCCAGGGCACCAGGGCCCATGGGCTGAAAGTGCGGCCACAATATCGTGCGGGTCTTAGGCCGAGGCACCACGGCCTATGGGCCTCAAATTCTGGCCCACAAAGCAGCACACGCTCTCTCTCCCACCAGTAAGCCCTAGCCTCCAGGAGCTCACCCGTATAAAGCCGCAGACCTCTCTCTCCTTCCCCTCCCCGCCGCCACTCGCCGCAGCTTCTCGACCAGACAGGGAGCGCCTCCGAAACTCTAGCCCCCCCGCGGCTGCCAAAATGGTACGCTTCTCCCTCCTCGCCGTCCGCCGCACGACGGCAAGATCGTACGCGCGTGTGTCCTTGTGCCAGTCCACGGCTCCGCGCGCGCCGTCTTGCTCCCTGCTCTTGTCGATTTGGAGGAGGATGCGCTCTTTATTCATGTTGATCTGCCGTAGATGGGGGGATCTTGAGCCGGAGGAGTAGCTAGGTTGTCGATGCGTTTGGGGTCTAGGGAATTTTAATATGAGATAGTTTCTCTTTAGCGATTTTTTTCATGTTGATATCCACGGTGATTGTTCTAGTTATGTCATTTTTATCTTCAATGCTTTGTATGATTGTTTTTGAATTGTGGGTAGGGACCAGATTATTGTCGATAAGATAGATGGATTCTCCGAGCTGACCCTTTGCGTGCTCTGAAAGGCAGAAAATTTTTGTAATGGGTTATATCTAGATTATGTGTATTGTTGTCATTCAATTAGCACTTGAACTTCTGGAGTAAATATTTTCATCATCTTCCTTGAGGACATGGGGTGAATTCTTTTGTTTTCTTCTTGTGCTAAAATTGTTTGGTAATCTTGTCTGGCTTTGACTGATGGGCTCCAATGATGGCATGGAATCTTTGAGACCTGACATTCTTGTGATGACAAACATAAGCATATTTCCTGAGGACCCGATTGAGGTTTTAACCAATGGTTTGCTGAATGTGTCTTTGCAGTTGAAAAATATGGATACACATTTGCTTCTGATTATGCACATTTGATTGCGTTGTTTATAGGCCTGCTATGTGCTTTCCAACAATCAGTATTTGTTAATTTGTTTCATATTTGTTATGTATAGGTGAACGTTCCCAAGACCAAGAAGACCTACTGCAAGAACAAGGAGTGCAGGAAGCACACCCTTCACAAGGTCACTCAGTACAAGAAGGGTAAGGACAGCCTGTCTGCCCAGGGAAAGCGCCGTTACGACCGTAAGCAGTCAGGATATGGTGGTCAGACGAAGCCTGTTTTCCACAAGAAGGTATCGTGACAGTTTATATGTGATTGCGCAGTGCTGTGTGTGACTGTCTCTGTTCATTAGAAACGTATGGTGTCATGATTGATGTATCAGTGTCTATATTTGTTTGTTCAATGCACACATGTGGTAATAATCATCAAGTAGTTTTAATGTATGTGACTTTCAGCTGTGCATTTTTCATGTTATGATACATGGTTCCTGTTTTCAGGCAAAAACCACCAAGAAGATTGTGCTGAAGCTGCAATGCCAAAGCTGCAAGCATTACTCCCAGCACCCCATCAAGGTATTATTTCATTGTCAAGACTCAAGCTGAAAATTCTCATGAATCAATATCCTTTTAGATATGTTGGATGCTCACTTACATAATTGTTCTGTGCAGAGGTGCAAGCATTTCGAGATTGGTGGAGACAAGAAGGGCAAGGGAACATCTCTTTTCTAAACTACCTACTGGATACTGAAGTTGTGCGTCTACTGTGCTTCATATTTCAACGTTATTAGGAGCTTAATTTAAGCAGACCATATCATGTATTCAAGTATCATCGTATGACATTTACTCTAGCAAGGATTGGCTTTCTGCTGAATCAAGTTTTGTTGCTTAATCCTCGTTGAATCCAATGCGATGCATGTGTTTATATTGCACTGCCATTTTATCGTACAACAGTTTTATTTCCCTTAGTCCTCGGTGTCTGTTTTTCGTTATCTTACATGTCTGATTAGTTTGCAAAACTAGAGCGACCCACTTAAATGAATTCATGCGACAACGAATTCATGCGACATGAATATGACCCTAATAGACTAGTCTGATGATCTTACATTTTTTGGACCGAATGTTGTATATGGTTAACTATACTATGTTTTGGTCAATATGACCCTAATAAACTAGTCTGATTAACTAAATTTTTTCAGACTGAATGTTGTATATGGTTAACTATACTATGTTTTGGTCAGTATCTTCAGAACGAGATGGCAGGTATGGATGGAGGTGAATTGTAAGATAGGCCTTGGTCTTGTGTTTCTTATCTTGGAAGGTCTGTGATACTAATGTTTGGTTTTGATATTAGTGCACTGTTTTCCTATCATTGTACTACTTGCTCCATTCTTTATGCATGATTTGGATAGGTTATTGACAACTGTTTATGGTGAGCAATTAAATATTAAACTCCTATATTATAAATCGAATAAATAGCTTCGAACAACCTATGCAAAGGTGATGTAGAAAATTTCTAGTTTGAGAACCGTGGTATATATATCCCGAAGTTCATAAGCTGAAAAGATTGCCCCCTAAAAACCGGATGTATTGTAATGTTCCTATACTAGACAGCCGTGGTGGTTGGTTGCTAGGGGTGAAAAAGGATTGGATACGGACGGATAATGGTTATAATATATCCTAAACTATATTTTTTAAGTGGATTCGGAGCGTATGAGGACAGTGTGCGGATGTGAATGTGGAATGGATTATTTTGGATGTTGAAAATGTGGAGTTGGTGTGGACCTGGTTTGGAAACGAATTAAAATCATCGGATGTTTCGTGTATATGCAATCAACACAACATCAATTTAGAAATACAATGGATAACAACAAAATAATCATAATAACTATATTTTTGAGTGCTAAACAACATGAATACATGACGTCTATAATATAAAAACATAATTTTGAACTAAGGAGCTTAAGTTAATTGATGAATTAGGTCATTGTTAATTGATGAATTAGGTCATTTTATGAATCGGTTTATGTTGTATTCAACATATAGAGTGGTTATATGTGTTGACAATTTTGAATTATCTAAGAAACGACTTATCGGATAATCCGATAGAAATGTCGGATAATCCGGTAGAAATGTCGGATAATTCGCATCCGTTGGATTTTAGAGGTACCGCATTCGCACCACACTATCCGCATCCATATTTGACGGATTCCTATAAACCCATATCGGACGGATTCAGAATTGATCGGATCCGTTTTCACCTCTATTGGTTGCGTTCATTTTCAAGTTGTAATAAATATAAAAGGATATGCAAGTAGCAACATCGAAGGAGGGCCATCGCAGCGATCCTCCCAAAAAGCACGAAAGAAACATCAGCATTGGAACGTAAGCAGCTCTGGCCTTTTGAGCCCAGAAAAGCTATCCTTGATTCAAGAACAAATCGTCATTTGGTTATATGCTTTCTCCAAATACTAGCATTTTAAGTTAAAGCTCTTGGCCTTTTGAGCCCAGAAAAGCTGTTCTTGATTCAAGAACAGATCGTCATTTTGGGGTATATGCCTCCTCCAGAATCCTGAAATTCTCATTACATGCAAGGAAAATCGCAAGAACAAGTGGAGCTAAAGTCCAACGCTGAATCCATCCCATAGATCTCAGTGAGCAAATCGCACAGCGCCATTGGGACTATTCAAGGATTTTCAGTGCCATGCCCTGTATCCATCCATCACCCAGCAACAAAACAAGCCGGACAGTAGTGTGTCAAGCATGCACGGCTGCTGCTCTCCGATCAAACGGGTAGCCCCCAACTCATTCTGAGCCACACCTTTGCTTTGGACCACATCACAAAATTCAGAAGCAGCAGCACAAGGATCAAGCAAAAAATCTAACAGCTTTATTTAGGCAGATCCACCTCTCTACATCATCATCATAGTCATAGTAGAAGAACTCGACGAATTCAGAAGCAACATTGGCAGCTAAACCTAGAGAAGAAAAATGAAAAGAAAAGAAGATCTAATATATTACAAGGGATCCTTAGATATGCTCATAACATTGTTACATCCCGAGCACCGAGTCGCGACTTGTGGCGAAAACGGGTGCCATTTCCATGCTTATGCCATTACTGCTTCGCCTGAAAAATGAGATGTTTTTCTGTTAGAGATTCAGACTTATGTTCATGAATTGGCTCTTTTGTGAAAAATGTGATTTGGTAGAACGACATGTGCGAAAAATCTACCTGAGAGTAGATGAAAGTTCCGAGAATCGCAATGGCGGCTCCGAGGGCGTTGATGGGCTGGACCGGCGTGTGGAAGATGATGATGGAGGCGACAATGACGGAGATCCGCTTCATGGTGTTGCCGATGCTGAACGTCAGCGGCGAGATCTCGTCCAGCGACATGTAGGACACTTGGTTGTACAAGTGGTAGAACACACTCTGCGCCGCCACCCACCTACAAAACCACAGAGAAATCCATAGCCGCATGAATCATCTGGATTATCGCACAAAAGTACTTCATCAAATCTTTGATACTTCTGATTTCTCTTTCAGAATGAACTGGAGAAGAGATTGCTGCTTAGGAGGAAATGATAATGATAGGACGATCCTATATCTATTAATTGCTAATGGTTCTTTTTGTATAGAACTTGTTGAGTGATGTTACTGAAAGTACAAAGTGTTGCATGCTGAAACTGTTTGAAAGCTTAGATCAAACACTTATCACTAGAATTTTGCCCATTGATACCAAAAAAAAAAAATCTCAACTGACGTGATGGATGTGACAGCGAAACGGTGAGAACTGGTACAAGAAAGCATGTGAGGCTCACCAGACGAAGTTTGGACCGATCTCGGCGACGGCTTTCTGCCAGCCGGCAGCCCACACCTTGGGCCCCTCCATGGCGAAGGCGAAAGGAAGGAGGATGACCAGCGAGAGCATGGAGAGGCAGGCGTAGTAGTTCATCCCGCTCACCGACTTGCCCTTCATCCCCTTCTTGGAGAATATGTTCCGGAACACGAATGCCAGGTTCGAGATCATCGCACCCATGAATCCTGCAGCGATTTCAGCAATACAAATGATGAACAGATTGATGCGTCAGATTTATGAGCAAATTGTGCACTTTTTCGTGGCTGGTGTAGATGCAAACGGTGTGAGATTTCGTTATGTGACATAAGAAAACATATTTTTCGTAAATGGACAGTTCTTGTTCTGAAGAATTGTTCGAGATAATATCTATTTTCCACCAAAAGGTGAGGATATTTCTGGTGTATCTGCTGCAAGTATCTCCAGGATTTTCAGGTGGAGAGACAGAGACAGGGAGATGCAGAGTGTTGCTCACCAATCATGTTGAAATTGAGCTCGGTGACGGCGGCGAGGGCGCATCCACCGATGATCGGGAGGAGGGAGAAGTAGACCGGCGCCGGGAAGTGCTCGCCGAGGAAGAACCTGGAGACGAGCACGCTGAATGCAGGCTCGCCGCTCTTGATGATGTGGGTGAACGACACGGCCACCTTCGCCATGCTCACCGTCGCCGCCACGTGCCCGATGGTGTGCGCGATCGCCACCTGCTCGTCCATACGAACAAACAAATCCCCAATCCACGCATCAGCAAAAACAAAATCCAGAACGGCGGCGAGGAGATCGATCGCGGCGCCAATGCGATGCGAGGGGTGGTGCTCACCGGGGAAAGGGCCTTCCAGAAATCGAGGTCGGTGCTGGGCGCCTCGGCGATCCTGGTGGCCCAGGACGCGAGCATGATGGCGGAGCCGGCGGCGAGGGAGAGCGTGGACGTGAGCCACGGGTAAGGGAACGCGTTGAGCACCTTCTTGTTGTAGATGTTGAAGATCACGTTCAACGCCCACCACGTCGCGAAGTAGACCCCGATCTTGGCGCGCCTCGCGGTCTCCTCCGGCGCCGGCGCGGCCTCCACCGGCCGGGCGCCGTCGGCGGTGGCGGACGGCGGCGCCGGTGACGCGNCGCGGTCGCTGGTGCGCGCCGCCGCCAAGAACGGGTCCTGCCTGTACAGGGGCCGCGCCGAGAGGGAGAGAGGCCGTGGGATGGTGCCGCCAGCGGCGAAAAGGGGGGGGAGGTGGAGGGGCTTGAATGCCATCTTGGGCGTGGCGGTCCCGGCCGAGGCCGCGGCCGTGGAGAGCTTGACGGAGGCGGCGGCGGCGGCCAGCATTTTGGCGGCGGAATGGTGGCCGGCTTTTTTCAGTTACTGTGTCTTCTCCGCGTGTTGTAGCCGGCCGTCTATGGCGGCTCACGGAGGGGTGGTGAAGTGGTGATGGGTAAGGGGAGATGTGGGGGGAGGAAGGTATTTATAGGGAGCGCGCGAAGAAGGGAGGCGGTTTGTGCATGTCCTCTTGGCATATAGGCATCTTTTTCACCGTAGTGAGGTTTTCTGCCTCCAACTATGCTCTCTTTTTTTATCCCCACAAAATGTGTATTTCTATTCTTACTTATAGTTTGCTTTGCTTTGTGTGTCATTTTTAACATCACTAGAACTATTTTGTTAATTTACGATCATACTGTATACATGATGCTCAAGATCTATATATGTTACATCATCAAGAACTTGTGTAATATTGATAGATCATACATGACTAAATTTTATCGTAAACGTATTGAGATGACGGAAAAACCCTCAGCGTTATGGTAAGAAATAATGGCTAGTGCTACTACAGTTTGTATCTGCTAAGTACATTACTGCACAAAATAATAACTAATGTATGAAAATATTCGTCCTCTATAGTGTCCATCTCTTTTGCTAGAGCAGATGAAACAAAACAATCAAATGTTAGCACATCTACTATCCATATTTAATTATGAAATATTCTCTTTTATGATAAAAAATCACTGGAAGTTTTATAATACTCTAAATCAACATGTTCATTTGCACGTATATATTTTTGTCATACCAATTTATTGGTGGTTTTGTACATATAACAGTTGATTTTTCTTCGTTACTAGGTATGATGTTGAAATATCTTTGTGTGTATTTCTACATTCAAAAATAGACACTGACAACTACATTTTTGTTTGCAAGTGATTTTGTACATTGCTCGTTATCTTTTCGAGGAATGTATATTTCTCATGTTGCATGTGAGCTACAACTTATTATAGGTGTGAACATGTAATACTAATTATGTATATTTTGCGCACGTTTAAAATTGTCAAGAAAATTTGCCTAGCATTTGCAGTGATGTGTTTTCACTCTAGGCCGGCCACTTGGCATGGGTTTGCCTCTTGGTCGTTGGGTGAACAACGAGGGTTTCATTTGACTGTAACTGTATCTGTATATAGCAATCAAATGATTTCTTTCGAAATTCTAAACATGTGACAAGACTTTTTTGTTTCGGATGTCAAAACCTCACCACAATGCAAAACCACAACTTCAATATCGACGTAAACCCTTTCAAAAAAATTTTGACATAAACCCTTCCTTATAGGGCAAACTGTTTTAAATCTATCCAAGGAATATTTCACTTTATTAGCAAACTAAGCTAAGCATTATAGAGGCAACGACTATACAAATTATACGTTAAAATAGATGCGTGTGATTTTGAGTAATAAAATGAATATATATATAGCTTGTAAATTTGTAAGAAAATGAGTAGACTATAAGGTTTTCGATGAAAAACATGAAAATGACGTACCCATAAGCGTACAAAAAGTACAAAACCCCTCCTAACATTGGCATACTAGTCACTCGGAGAGGTGAGAGTCGTCAACAGCGATTCGTCCGGCCCCGTGCCGGCAACCATCGAGCGTCGACCGGCCGCTAATATTTCTCATGCCCCGCCAGAGCGCGTCTCGCGCCGATACAGCGAACCTAGCTAGCTAACGACGACGACCGGCCACCGGTAGCATAGCTCTAGCTGTCTGTCGTCTCTGCTGCCTCTCACGAGTCTCTCACCCCGGCCAGCGCGCGCGGAAGCTTCACGGAGAGGCAGAGCCGGATGTTTCGAAGCCAACGCAACCAACGGACGAGGCGCGCGGGCACACTGGCACGTCACGTCACGTCCCGTTTGTCCTGTCCTCCCGGGCTTCTCGTGGCCGTCCGCTCATGCGCCCGCCCGCGTGACGGCGTGCATCGATCGATCGCGGAGGTTTTTTAGCGGCGGAGAGAGGCCGTGGCCCCGCGTGGCATCCCTCGGCCGTCCGTCCGTCCGTCCGTGCGGGACCCCGGTCACGTGGGCGGGGCTAGGGCACCGTACGTACTGCGACGCGTGCGCGGGGTAGATATTTTCGATCGGTTTCACCGAGAGGGATGCGTGCAACGACGGCAGGGCAGGCAGCAGCTAGCGGAGCTGTCGTTTGGGGGAGCAAATTTGGTCGATCGCGTCGTCGCCTTGTGGCTTCCCCTGAATGGCAACTACTGCTAGTAGCAGCTAGTAGCGCCTCGGGTTGGAGTACTCCGGAGTCGGAGAAGGCGCTCTCGATCAGATATTCAGATCGATCGGGACTACAGTGAGTGGAGTACGTCGTGTCATGGGTGATCATGCTGCAGGAAAGGCTCGCTCGTCCAAGAAAAATGCTACTAGTAGTAGTATTACAAAATTGTTACAAAGACTCCCGTTTTCAGGGAAATCGAGCAGACACACACAGGTGCTATCTATGCTACAATCAACTTGCACGATTGATCGATACCCAAATGTTGTGACGTATTTCAGTATTTGTAACCTATACGCGCCACATGTTCTCGGTCTTCTCGCATTGGAATTTCGTACTGCTGACACACATGCACAGCAGGCCGTAGGTTTCGTCAGTTGTCGTCGCTGCCCCGTGCCCACACCAACAAACCCGGCGCGCGGACCAGCCTCTCCTCGCGCCGTCTACTTCCCTTCCTAACGCGAGCGCGCACCGCGCATGTCCGCGCCCGCCCATGTGCTGTCACCTCGCGGGCTTTGTTCGCATCTGCCCCCGCCGCCCCGGAGCCCCGGAGATTTTTTTCTCTCGCTCGCGCGCGGGAGCGCCGTGTGCGGGTGTGGTTTTTCCACCAACCACCCGAATCATCGACGCGGCTCGGCGTTTCACGGCGCGCGTGCGAGCGAGCGTACGTCGGTTTCCCCGTGCGTACGTCGGTTTCCCCGTGCGTACGTGTTGCGTCGGCGCGTCGTACAGGGCCACGCCCCCACGTGGAAAAGGAGGGAATGTGTGCAGGTTGTACTACACCTCTAGCCCGCTACGTACGCGCGGATCAGAGGTGAGGTCACGGTGCGTGCGTGAGAGCACAGGGATCGAGCTGGCTCAGGCGCGAGAGCGATGCCATCCCACGGAAATCACGTATTCAGTTGTGTGTTTATGTATGGGTCGGGAGACTGTTTGGCCCTTTGGTTTCAAGCGGCTGGTAGATCCGGTGAACGGGTGAAGTTTACTCCTAGTACTAGTTAAAGTTACAGCTGCATGATTGGGGGCAGTGGCGGAGGACAACAAAAAAAAACTAGTGTGGTTCATATGGACTAGCGCAAGAGTGAAAACTGAACAAGAAAAAGGAAAAAAAACAATCTCAATCGCACACGATATTGTACGACACAATATTATGTCAATAAGCCTATAGTAAACATGGCAACAACCATTGATCGCAATCCATTATTCATTTGCAAACAAGCATAAATAACAGAGCATGCATTGAAGAATACTTCAAGTAATGAAGTGCTGAGTGCTGAAATTTGCAATGTTCTGAAATTCTTAAAAATATGCAGACCTTTCCCTTTCCCCTTTCTATCCATTTTCCCCAAACTTGGCTGCCCCCTGCTGAAGTGCTGCGTGCTGAGTGCTGCTCTGCTCGCCTGCTCCCTGCTTGGCTGCTTGCCGCGCGGCGCGCGCAGTCGCGCACGGCATGCCCACGCCACCGCCGGCTGCCTGCTGACCCGCCGGCCGCCACGGTGCCGGTGTCGCCCCCAGCCGCAGCCCGCACCTGCGCCGCCTATGCGCCTCCTGCTGCCACCGCCCGCCTGACGCATGCCTTCACGGTTTCCGCCTCAGCGCAACACCGACTGCGTCCTGCTGCCGCCGGCCGCCGGCCACCTGCCTCCCCGCGCCGTCGTCGCGCGCACGGCGCACGCCGCCAATCGCTCGATCGATGCGGCAGCTGTGGACTTTTTTTCCCAAATGCGCCTGCTAGGGCCCAATGGGCCTAATGCGTACGAGCAACGAGTGGCCCGACCGCCCAACAGCAGCGGCGACGCCGCGCTGTGCCTGCGCCCTTGCGCTCGTGAAGTTGCGGTCAAAGGTTCATACGCTGATACGCTGTCAGGAAGAGTAGGTTTATTTTACATACCGAAAACTCTTTAAATCTTAAAATAAAAAAGAGGATGTCAAAAAGAGAATGTTATCACTATCAACTAATTTGTTTCGACCTAAGATAAGAAGCTCATAACCGGCAACTGGAGCGAGGCCAGACCTCACCATAACAAGCGCTCCGCCATTCATTGAGGGTTATGTACTGTTGTCATACAGAACGTTCTACGGTTCTAGTAGTTAGCAAGAGTACTAGAGTAGTATTGTATTTGCTAGCTAGTGATCTTCCAAAAAGAGAACAACAAAGAATAGTACTCCCTAGTGCTAGTTGAAGCTTATACTCCCTCAGTATTGTATTATAATATGTTATATTTTTTCTTAATCGAACTAAATTTAAACTAAGTTTATAAAAAAATTTAATAACATCTAGAACACCAAATTAGTTTTATTAAATCTAACATAAATATTGTCAAAGCCCGATCTCTGGCTTCTAGCGGGGTGGAGAGGATCCCCTATCGAGATGCAGCGGTGTGCTGGTGTGCGGATTTGAGGTTGTGGATGCAAACAACAGATAAAGGACATGAGTTTTATACATGTTTGGACTGCTTGAAAACATAATACTTTACTCTTTGTGTTCTTTGCTAGATCTCTTACTGTAATGTGTACAAGATGTTGTGTCTCTACTATCTAGAGCTGGTGAGGGTTTCTATCTTTAATGAGCCCACCTGTCAGTGTGAGGCGGCTGGCCTTGCCAAGTCACAATGGGACTGACCAGCTATCTAAGTGTGGATGTGCGTCAACCGACAACCCACGCTCCAGGCTTTTTAGAGGTGACGATGGCTTGTTCTACAGTCAGTATGCTCTGTCTCATCACCCGCCATTCTCCACGCATAGCTGACAGTTTAATATCTTGTGCATTAAATGCAAAACCAGGCATGGAGCGCGGGGAAAGACTAACAGAACCCGACGGCATTAAATAGCGACCCAAATGCCCCAAGCTGCTTGGAAGGTGCCGAGCTCAGGGCTTCCTCCAAGCTCGGGGATTAGCTTGATGTCTAGGCCTGTGCTTGGACCACACTCAAGCTTGGGCCCGGGCTACGCCAGTCGACCCGAACCGGGTACCGCCTGTTTTGCTTGTGACTTGGTGTCCTCAGGCTCGTCCTGTGCAACATTACACCACGTGGCTTCTCCCGAGCTCACCAATGACTTAAGGAGCCGAATGTGGGGACCCGGGTTCTCACTTCTCCGATAAATATATTTTAAGAGTATGTTTATTTTGTGTTGAAAGTATTAGTATGTTTTTCTATAATTTTGATCAACCCTTAAAAATTTTGATAAAAAAAATTAAAGCGTGTTATAATACGAAAGGAAGGAAGTAGTAAGTAATATGCTCTCTCAATATAAAAGATTTTAGGTTATAGGTTTTAAGTAGAGTTTAAGGTTTAAGGAAAAACACTTTGTCCCTAAGAGAGATTTTACTTCATAAGAAAAGATCACGTCTAGCAACGTAGCTGTTGCTGAAAGTACTCAATTGGTGTATACGCATTAGAGACTGTATCGATGTATACAACGACATCCTTTTGAGAACATGATAAAACATATATATTACAGACTATGTCGATGTTTAAAACGATGTCTATTTAAGAAACAGAGGTAGTATATTAAAGTACAGATAGTTTTACTCGTAAAATTTCTTCAAAAGAACCCCTCCAATTCAAGGGAGGACTCCCAACCTAGAAAAAGGTCGACACATTTCACACCGCAGTAACCGCGGGCCCGTGATTTTACATTCGGACTCCCAAACAGGCCCATGAATTGGGGTTCGGAGCCCAAAACTTTTCGCCCTTCCGGCCCATCAAGCAGCGCCGTCCCTGAGCATTGGGATCATAGGCCACCACGTCTCTTTCTGGCCCGTCCGTTGGTTACCCTCTCCTCCTCCTCCCTCGCCGCCGTTCGCGCGTGAGAAAACGAGACGGCGAGACGGCGACATGGATATGGATGGAAGCGGGGTGGGTACTGGACGAACGTTGCCCTGCCCTCTCTCTCTCTCTCTCTCTCTCGCCATCGCGCGTTCTAGCTCACATCATGGCAAGTGCGAGGTGATGCCATTGCTGCTCGTGTGGGAGACTCCCACCTCGCCGCGCGCTCTTCATGGCTGAGTCGATCTCGTTCTAGACCCAGCGCGCATCCGTTTCGACAACCGATGAGCCAGCCTGCGGCGGAGTTGATCTTTCGATCTGTCGGTGCGATATGCCATCGTGAGGCTGAGGGGGTCCTTGTGGTCACGAGGTTCCCGATGCCCGCGACGTGTTCGACGGTTTGCGCGAGCGAGGGAGGCGGTGGTTTTGGGCTGCGTTTGGTGCCTCTCGTTTTCTGATTCTCTGTCGGTCTCTACTTCATTTCGGCATGGGATGGAGACTCGAGTCGTGCTGGAGTTTGGTGCTATACTGCTATC
Source organism: Oryza officinalis (assembly GCA_008326285.1). Lineage (NCBI taxonomy): Eukaryota > Viridiplantae > Streptophyta > Magnoliopsida > Poales > Poaceae > Oryza > Oryza officinalis. Next base: position 39,667,884 of record BDMV01000007.1, read on the forward strand.
GTCCAGGCAGCTAAAACAGGAAACAGGTAGATTGATTCCCCGGCTCAAATTCAGAACATTGCTTTGCTGGCTGATTGCTGCCTCCTCTTATCAATCATCCGATTGCAGGACTGTGGTGATATAGTGATTCTCCATCCCAGTAAAATCTGCAAGTTGCACATCCCTGATCTGCAAGAATATTACCTTCTTCAAGGATAAGAAACATATGCTGTGAGAATTGTTTTTTCACCCTCTGGCCTCTGTAAACTCTATACGGGGTGAATATCAGTTATCACACTGTGGATGGTATGCAGTAGAGTAGCAGCTGCTTGCAACTGCCAGTTTTTGCTTCCAATTTGTGCTTTCACTTTGTTGGAGAGCATTGAAGGTGGAGCACGTCGCTTTGTAGAACCTTTTTGAGGAGGGTCATTTTCATGGAACCTGTGACATTTCAGAATCTGTTCACGTTGTTGAATTAGTATCTAGGAAAAGAATTTGTGTTGTCAACTAATGGTTGTGCCTTTTGGTTCTGCTGCTGGAATCTTCATTTTGGTTTTGTGACAACATACATCTGGTTTTCATTATTTTCAGCTGGGAGTTGAAATGTATCTCCGGCATGTACCCTTTAGTAAACAGAGTATTAGAAATACAATAGGAATTGGGAGTGTCGGTTCCTTTTGTAAGTAGAAACAGAAATGCAAAGCTGTACTTCTTTTGCTATTTATCTGACATTTTGCTTGTTTTGAGTTTTCCTTACCTTTTGCCAATCTGTTTACCCTTACCATCTTTCAGGGACAGGAGATGGTGCTAGGGCCAAACATGCAGCCATGGCATTTGGAAGCACGAGAAATTATGTGGATTCCATCTTCTCACTGCTGTTGCTGCAAATAATGTTTGTTAACTAATGGTACTCAGATTGCTTACTTTGGAGCTATGCTTCTCCTTTATGTTCCTTCCTCCGACAAACTGCCGACATACTATTTATACTAGGTTTGCTGTTAGTGCAGTGAATTTTGGATATATCTATATGTCTAGAGATTTCCTATGCATGTGACCTGATTGTACAATGCTGTTTCTTTGGTGGAATTTAGTATTTGCATATTAACTTCTTTAGTTTGGTCCCTGTATGACCATATGGTTAAGTTGATTATCAGCTCCATTTTTCGCCATTTGATAATCTGACCGGTACATTAGTTCTGAAGCTTCTGAATTCTGGTGACATGCAATTGAGGTTAATTGTTCTCCCTTTTAGGTGTTGTGTTTCCAGGTCATATGGTTATTTGTTTCAGGCATCTCTATCTTTTAACTTGGACTATATATATAATATATATACAATTATCCATGTTTCTAAATTGGCTGCAACAGCTAACCTCAGCAATCGCATTGATTAGCTACCTTCTATATATCTAGTTTGTAGTACCTAAAGACTAAACTCTGATGGTCCACCTAGTTGTTCCCAGATAGCACCTAATATCTATTAGCCGTGGGCATAAAATCTTCCAGTTACTGCTGAACCCTGCATTTTGCTGATAGGTACAAAAAGCTATTTTCCACTGCTTTTTTTGAATGATTTTGCAATTTAGGACATACTTGATAGTATTATTGTTCTGTGCTATCCTAGGTACTGGCTTGCCATTAACTTCATACATCTCTCTGGTTTTATTGTAAGATCATACTTAGTATGTGTCAACCCCCATAGTATTAATATTCCCAGCATTGAAATGCTGCTAAGTTTCTGTATTGTATTGAACTGTTTATTCTTTCTTATATTGAATATCTGCACTGTATTTGGAGCCTTGTCTTTCTGTTGACTAGTTGGAGTAATAGTTGCATTTCCAATGATTTTTGTCCCAAAGACAGGCTAGCATGAAGCTGTAGCTGGAGTTTTTCCTGCGCTCTGCCTGCCACCACTGAGCTTAAAACATGGACAACATCATTAAATCAAATCCTTAAGATTCTTCAAGGAAGCGAGGATAAACTAGTAGCAGCAGCTGAGATCCCACTAGTTACTAGGATAATGATAAGTAGCATAACAACACATTACAATTCACATTTCGTCCATTTTCTGTACAGCCTGTTAGTCTTCTCAAAGCTTTTATGTTCCCTAATTACCCTTAGATTTGTTCTTGCACATACAACATTTCTGATTTCTTGATTCAGGTACCTCTGAATCATTTTCATCTTATTTCAGGTTCTTGTAAGCAAGTCATGGCAGGTACGGTGGCACTATGTTTGTCTCAATAAGTCAATGCTCCCGTGCTATGGATTCTAACATGGGGCCCATATTCTATTAGCCCTTCAAACATACTAGTAGGGAAAAACTCAAATGATTTGGCTCTGAAATGTCAAAAGGAACCCCAGAAGTGCTAATTTGATTTACGCCGTCAAAAACGAATTCAGGTATAACTTCCAACACCATAATCATTCTAGCTATTAAGAAAACACAAGCCATGTGCAGAAGTTGTGAGGCACATAATCTGAACATCAATTTTCATTCGGACAATGAACAGGCAGATGAAAATGAGCTTACTATGTTTCTGTGGAGAAGGAACAAATTACTTGTTTATCACTCGACCAGTTAGATGAAAACTCGCTATTCCCTACAGAAGAAACTAAATGCTTTACAGTGCTTCTCTATCTTTTGTTTCAGTCACAAGTCAGAATATTAATCAGTCTAGGCCACTTAAGGCTGCGATCGGGAGCGTTCGTTCCCGGCGCGCACAGTACGCACGGAAAACGAAACGATCCATTAACGCGTGATTAATTAAGTATTAGCTATTTTTTTTTCAAAAATGGATTAATTTGATTTTTTAAGCAACTTTTGTATAGAAACTTTTTGCAAAAAAAATACACCATTTAGTAGTTTAAAAAGCGTGCGTGTGAAAAAAAAATACTATGCGTGCTGGGAAGGAACGCTCCCGAAACTTTGATGTAAATGGTGCAAATATAATACCGATAAAATAAGCAAATTATGTCTATGTGAAGTCGTTTTAGCAACCATGACAGATCCCTTTCATGTCTTCATATTTGTTTGCATGTATCTCTTTCAAGTTTACTATTGAAATGTGCTCTCTTTTTAGGTGCAATTTGTACCTCCATACTCCAGGACAGATTCTAAATGTTGTACATGTGCCTTCTCACTACTCATTCAAGGGACAGGTTTTGTTTTCTATTTCTCACTTTTCCTTTTCTTTTCAGAGGAATGTCTGTTTGCCAGAGGGCATGCAGAAAACCAGGAGATGTGGTGCCATGCTGCCATGCAGATAAGAAGTTTTTGTCAACCACAACACATGGGCACCAATCAATCATCCATTAGAGGTGTAGTTAGTACTACTACTGCTCATCAGCATGTCAGCCATCCTGTCTCTACAATTAATCTTGTTGTAGGTAATTAGGCTACATACTTAGCACCCTGTGTCATGTGGTCATCATCCAAAATGCCGTAGCTGATACGTTGTTGATGGAGATTGGGCCACTGTCTTATGCTCCCATGACCTGAAATTAATTATCAGTTTGCTGAAAATCTGAAACCGGTGCTTGTAATCTTGTTAGACCAAGCAAAATGCATGCCACTTGTTATTATAATGAAGTGGTTTTGATACCATAAAGGGCATCAAACCCTCGTCAATTAACTACACTTTCAAAGCGAGGTTACTAAACTATATTGATCTTCTTAATCCATAGGAAATTAAAAAGGCTCAAGTTTGTGTCAAAAGATCAAAACAGTGGACATAAATCTCTCACTCTTCTCCATACACACAACAAGTTCTGGTCTGCACGTTGTCGACCGTGGCCCGAGTACTGAGCAAGCAAAGATTTTTGAGAGCTAATCATGGTGTCTTAACTAGTACCGATCCATCTTTAAAAACCTAGTTAGGCTGTGATGTAATGCAATTAGGCTCTAATTAATTAAGCAGTCATGGTACGGAATTTCCCGGACTGTTTCTTCGGCGCGAGCACATATACGTTTGATATCTCAATGATTGCTGCAGCTAGCGTATTGCAAAAATACTAATACTCTTATATGGCTCTCACGACGTGCGGCGCACTAATGATGGATTCGGTGCGTGCGTGTGCGCGTACGTCCGTCAGTAACGGTAACAACGGCCGGGGGCCAAACCAACAGAGACCAACTGCTGCAGAGACCGGTGTCGCCATGTTCATCATCATCAATTCATCATGCCTACCTTTGCTTGCAATTTCAACGCAGCGATTGGTGCAGGCATCTGCTTTTTCTCAGAAAGTGTTGCGAGCTTGACAATGTATGTCTGAACTATCAGGTAAACACATCTATGCCCCCCCTCAATTTTGTGGAAATTATTACCTAAATCCTCCTGTTTTTGTTTGATGAACGTAATGTAAATAAAAATGAAAAGAGTAAGAGATTTTACGGCTCTTGAGAATGTACCAGGAAAGACCGTATTAAAAAAAATCTCTTATGTAGTTAGATATGGGGCTAATAACAAGGGAATTGAGAATTAACAAGTTTCTGCATGTAATTGACAATCTAAATGTCTATTTTTTCGTGCTAAATGCGGTGTGGCCGACTGGTTTGTGATAATTATCTTGGGATACGTACAACCAAAAATGAATTAACTGTTTTAAAGTTGAAAAAATAGATTTAAAACAGTTTTATAATAAATTCACATATATAGTTTTTTAATATAAGTTGTACCTTTTAATAGTTTAGAAAACGTGTATTTATTAAATATAATAATATGATGCAAGGAATACAAGTAATCATCTTGTGGTGTGTAGAGCCTAGCTAGCTAGACTATATGTCACATGGATTCAGATGAGCAATGTGTAAAGTGGAGGTGCTGCGGCTGGAATTCTGCGTATACACTATTACAAAGAAAGATAAGGAGGAGGCGTGATTGATTAGGTCGGGCAACTGCTGAAACCAAGGCAAAAATATTCTCCGTTTTCTTTTTTAATTTTTGTAACGCAAACAGTGCCCATATACTGTTGATCTTAACACCCCAACCACCTTACTCTCTCTCTTTTTTCCTTCCCTCCTCGTGATGTCATTCAGCTTCACACCTCTCTCTTCTCTCTCCTGTTTATATATATAGAGAGCCAGGCTGTATGCATCTTTGCAAAGCCATCCATTCATCCATTCGATCATTGGTACATCACAAGCATAGAACTTGTACGATTAGGTTGATCGGCTTTAGCTATCACCACCTTGTAACATCAAAAGCATGGAGGATTTAGTTAGTGGCTCCTCTGTGATGAGGAGTGTCATTAGCTGCAGTAGTACTAGTGAAGATCATCAAGCTGCTCAAGCTCAGCCAGAGGAGAGCACCTGGACCGACTACTTTGTGGATTTCATGATGTCCGAGGAGGAGAAGAAGAGGCAAGATCATGATGCTTCGTACTGCTCCCATGGTGGAGATGGCGTCTATGGCGATTGCAGTGATCATCTACAGAAGGAGGAGTTGGAGGAGGAAGAAGAGGAAGATTCTATGATCTCCGACGCCGCGTCTTGCGCTCCCGTGGCCGCGGCGTTGCCTGATAGGTACAAGGAGTTGAAGAAGCTCAAGAAGAAGGTCTTCAAGGCCCTGGATCATGATGATTCCCTGGAGGACACCGCAAGCTCTCCTGTAAATAGCCCTAAGGTAGTTACAGCTAACTTAATTCCCTATAATTTTTGTTGCTACGAAGGCTTAAAGCTAGAGAGTACTTTGGTTTCATGAAGAAAGAAAGACAAGAAAAACTAGAGAGTACTAGGTAGTTGGTGTTAAATTGCCTGTTTGATTTGCATCTTTCAGGTCAGTGTTTTGTCTCAGCTGGAATTGAGCCCTAAAAGGAGGTGCAATACCAGGGACCTAACCAAGGTAATTAAGTTCAATCAATAATCAGTTGGTGTTTTATTGAAAAGATACTGGTATAAGTTGTCCATCCATTTTTTTTCAGGTTCCTTGAAAAGTAGTAAAAATATTGTCTTCTTTTAACATTCTGTCATTTTTTTCCCTTGAAGGAAGTTGGGGTTGGCAATGATCATGGAAGAGAGGGGATGGACTATGCAGATGCAATGGTAGAGGGGGTGAGGTTTGTTGATCAAAGTCAGAAGAGTATAACTCCATGTGGAGAGCTTAAGGATAAGGGGCTTTGTTTGTTTCCTTTGTCCATGTTGCTACACTACCATGGATGAAAAAATTGAGAACTTCAATGTAGAGCATGTGTAGGGTTTATGCCTTACATGAATGTGTGGGATAAATGACCAAAAAATATAGTGTGCTGAGATTACTGTGGATATATTTTTTGGGTGAAAAAATATGTGAATATATATTACTCCTGCCGTCTCCTTGTTTCATTTTTTTTTCATATTGTTTTACTTACCACCAGTTATGTACTGTTATGGAATGGAGCTAGCTCTGTTTACTTTATTTTATTAGATATCTATATGGATGCTCCTAAAAGCAACAATATATATATAGATGGTTATACTTGGTCAAATGGTAAAAAATTGTCATGGTTATCTACATGGTGTTTTGAGATGTTATGCACAAATGAATTAAGATGGGCTGCTCTCCTGCACATATATAGTTATACAGGTAAGTACAAAAGATTGATCAGAGGCCATGTAACTTAGTAAGACATTAGTATTAATTAGCATATTCACAATTCACAAATGAGTGAATGACTAACATGTGTTACAGCTCTCCCTTTACATGCTTGTCTCTCACTTTTGTTCGATGTAAAATAAGTGTTCCCAACCAACCGATGCCACTAGCTTATCAGCATGATCAGATGGGCTATCTACCAATTCCTCCCTTTAATTAGATCATGGATGTACCTGTTAACTCAGTTACCTGATATGTAGCTAATTAGCTAGCATACCCATGAGTAGCTAATTGGCAAATGCAATGCTAAAGAGTTAGGGTTATCTTGGTGCTAATTAAAAATTTTCATTCTAAGGAGATAAAGTGGATAAACATAAAGGCAGCATATATTTGCAATGGCCATGCCTGAGTCCATGAACAAGTAGTGGTTAGGGAGTAGCTTTCATGAAGGGAGAATAGTTAAGTGCTTGACTGTTGCGAAGATTTGAAAGCTAAAGGACTTATTAACAAACCAATTAAATTTAAGGGCTAGATGACCTCCCCCTAATTTGGCAGCTTTAGCTTGCCCCTTCATGCATGTTAAAACATTATTTTCTTGCACCATCTTTCGTAGCCTTATCAATCGATCTTAGGAGTTAGGTTTGCAAGCATGAAGTCTTGAGAGCTACACCTATGTAGCTCTTTTCGTTGTACGTCTCATGGTTCATCTTGTTACTGTCTGAACACATGACTACTGATCCAAATAACCAATTGCCCGCTGTCTAGATCAAAGAAAAGAACGAATTCTACGTCGTCAACTACTGTGCGATGTTAATTAATCTGAGATTGACATTGCAAATAAATGAATGTGGGACATCATATTATGGCAAAATGAAATAAAAGGGTTTGAGAAATTTTGATGGATACGACTGATGACTGCAAAGTACAAGATGTTGGCAAAAGTAATTGTTCTACTCTCATCACGCTTGGAGGTCCTTCAATAACGACCATTTTTTTTTCTTTTGATGTGTTGATCGATTAACATGAATTATTCAAGACCCTCGCTAGTGCGGATCAGGTCATCTGCATCAGATAGGAACTCTCATCTGTGTCGATGAACGACTTCGTCACGGATTATTGGTCAGTGATGTGAAAACTCATCTGTGTTGAGCCGATAGCCGTCATGTTTGTCGGACCTAAATAAATATCATCCGTGACGGGTGATAACTACCACTCGTCACGGATGAGAGTCATTTGTGACGGTTCATAATTACCAACCTTCACGAATGTGAATTTACGAATTTTTGAATTTTAAATGCATAAAAAACTTTAAAAATATTCTAAATATTACTAGGGTTGATGAGAGTCAACCGTGACATTCATAACTACCAACCTTCATGGACGAGAAGTTACGAATTTTTGAATTTTAAATGCATTAAAAAACTCTTAAAATATTCTAAATATTACTAGGGTTGATGAGAGTCATCCGTGACAGTTCATAACTACCAACCTTTATGGATGAGAATTTATGAATTTATGAATTTTAAATGCACCAAAAAATTTCTAAAAATATTCTAAATATTACTAAGATATTCCAACCGAGGTCACACACCACTAGCTAGAAATTCATGATTTTCAAGTGACATATGCATGAATGTCATAAGTGAGATTCAAACCTAAGACTTCTCAACACATGTAAACTAAACTTACCATCTCATCTATAGACCACATGTTGGTAATCTTTAGATGTTATTCTTTTAACTATTCTTGTCCAAATATGAAACACAAATTTGAAATTCTAGACGACTTCAAATAAGAACGCTTTCAACTACAAAGTTGCAGATCTCATCGAGCTCTACAACTTTAGTGTAGGGTATGTCTTCATCCAAGGTCGTTTGAAAAATTCAAAAATTTTAATTTTTCCTCATCCGTGATGGTTTGTAGCCACCACCCTTCACGGATGAGTGCTCTCATCTTTGTCGGGTCATCTCATTACACCTGTCACGGATGACATGTTATCTGTGACAGGGCATGGTTGTGACCCAGGTCATCCGTGACGTGTTACAACTACTACCCGACAAAAATAACCTTATATCGATGACGGATCATCCTCGATAGTCATATTTTAAATGGGATACTTTTTTAACTGTTAGAGATAGTCATCCAACATGAGTTGCATTGGCCCGACACGAATGACTCGTCAAGAATGTCCGGATCTGTACTAGTGCCTGCAGCTGAATTCAACGTATAATTTCTGGTTATCCCTGTATCTTATTCTTCCTAGCTTCTTAATTGTTGGTTACGTTATCCAGCATAACTTAATTCGTATGTTTTTAACTGAATGATGCATGTTGCCCCATAAAGATATATGAACAGATCAGATATCATTTGAATTTAAATGTTCTTCTGCATTTTTCATCTTGTAAGTTTTTATGAGCAGGAAATAGATTAGCTTCAGAACTTAAAACTAGTTTTTTTAGATGACAATACTTAAAAGTTAAAATTAGTTGATATCCTTTCATGTGTGCTACCAGTTTATTTGATAGAAGCCTTTGGTGGAGCTCCAGCTGCAAGGATTCTTTGAGCCGCGCCATCTTGTTCATATTTTAGACTAAGAATAGATGCTTAAATCATTATATTTTTAACCTATAAACTCCAAAATCTAGAGGTTTGAGGTTTGCCAAACAAGCCCTAAGAATAGTACATTGCACTTGTAGATTTGGGCCATATATGTTGGCCTGCATGTTACTGAAGCTTCCAACCAAAAGGTGTCTCTGAAAATAAATAAATAAATAAATAAACAAAAAAGATTATCTTAATCCCCAATCCTTATTAGGTACCATCGTAATCACTATTTAGACAGTGTCTTGTCCCTTAAAAAATATCTTGACGGCTAATTAATCACTCTGGTCTGAATCATCAGTTGTGTCGTAATGCACCCTACACAGAAAGTTAGAAACAAGTGGAACAAAAATAGCTTCTTGTATGTCCTTGAGGACTAGTGTTTTGGAAAAAAAGAAGTGTCTTGTGGGAAAAAGGAGAATAAGATGATGAACTCAAACTGAGAAAAGAGTCATGTGTCCATGTGCACGGCATTTAGGTTGTTGGCACATATGAAAAAAAAATTGAAATATGTTATCTTATCCACGTCTTGGCTGCCCGTGTATCCATGATTTATATTCTCCGGCCGTCTGAATTTAAAATTGCAACAAGTTGGGAATATTTTGCGGAATGGTGAAAAACATCAAAGAATTTAGAAGAAGTCAATGTTCTCCAATATTTTATATTTCAGGGACAATTATCCCGATGCAAGGAAGTGAAATTATGAGTCTTTGTATGTTGATGTAATCATGTTACCGTCAAACAACTGAAGCTATATGACCTGCTACAGTGCTCCTCAGGTTTTCAGATAGCAAAACTAGATTGATTCCTGGGGTCTTGTTGTCCCTAGTTCTCAGCTTTGAGGAGAGGAACAACACAAAAACTGGACTGTTTTCTGCCAAAACATTGAAAAGACAATTCAGTTTCTTTTTGCCTTCTTTCCCAGAACTAATTGTTGATCAACGCAAATCTTCTGTATTAAATCTGTCAATAATTGAATCACAACTTTAGATATACTCCCTCCATTAAAAAAAAGAAAACCAATTCTAACTATGAATCTAGACAAGTTCATAGCTAAAATTATAATTTTTTTTAACGCCATGTCAAAATAACTTCCAATATGCAATATACAAAGTACAAAATTTCAGTAGCTAGGCCGGGGCAGTTTTCCTCATTACATTACAAAGTGTCGAACCGTCTTTCAGAGGTTCACTTGATGGTGCATGGATCAACCACAAGTTGTTGCATGTTTTTTCATTCCCTTTTCTTTTCTTTTCCTTTTTCTTCAGAGATGGCAACAGTTTGTTGTACTGACAAGAAGGTTTCCGTATGAGTGATGGATGCTTCACCTACCAAGAGAGCTAATTGGTGAGTGACAAAGAACATAATATGTTGGAGTAGCTCACATGCATGCTGCCTTGGCTTGTTCCTTTTCTTTTTGGCTCGTTTTTTTTTCTCCTATCCATACAGGAGGTTAGTACAGTTGGCCTGTTGGATTGCTCCGTTTCTCAAACAATGCTGGATTGTGCTCACTCACAAATCATGGCTCATTAGAACATACATGCGAGAATCTTGAGATGTCGTGATCACATAAAGCTTCATACCGTTGTTAGCTTCAGAGAGGAACCATGCATCTTTTTTTCTTTAGAAATACGCAAAATAATTACGCATCTTTATATTAAAATTTTAAAAGAAGCAAAGTTTTTTGAAAAAGAAATTTTTACAGTTTTTGATGGTTACCAAAAGTTTTATTTAGTGTAACTTTGGTACCTCCTAGCACCTCCTCAAGCACTGTAAAATCACTATTTAGAAAAATAAGAAAAACACATCATGCCACATGTCAACACCACTACCACACCCTCATCTTGGTTTGATCTATGGAACAAAATAATAAGCTGCATTATTCAGAGTTCAGACACACGCTGATGAGATGGGTCAAATAATCAAATTTGAATTCAGAGTTTGATTTTTCTGTAAAATAATTTGTCAACTCAAATGGTCTCTACTCGTTATTTAAAAGATGTTCTCTGCTCGGCCAAAGAATTTTAGAAGGTTGGTGCTCGATCCTTGTATACAGATGAATAGATCGGCAAGTCCAGAGTTGCAACTTGAGTATAATTTAATCCCAGATGTAGGCATTTCAGCGTATTCCGGCAACTGAATGATATATCTTGTTCTTTTCTTTTTGGAGCACTTGGTAGGTACTCAATCGCTTGATGGAGAAAATACTGGATTAATTTGTTAATACTGGACAAACCATATAATATTCTGCAAGATTTCAACAGAAATTCCGTTAGTCGTCTAGTTAGCATGACTAGAGAAATTAAGAAAATACTGCAAGGTTCCATAGGAAATATGAAAAATGTCTGAACCAACTGCCAAGATAGAGAGGTATGGGAGAAACCACGAAATCTTTGATTGTGTTATTTGTCTTTGTCCCAGTTACCCCGTATCTTTGACAAGATTGCAATTCAACTTTTTTTTGTCATTTGTCATCTGTTTCAATGGATGATGATTTCTTCACATAGAATACATTGGATAGAGCTGCCCACCACTACAAAATCCAGGACTTAGGTATTACATAGAAAAATTACGAGGAAAATGCAAGTATTTTTAAATGTAAACACTACACTGATGATGTACGCCACAAATCATGCAAACGCATGTGCATTTGTTAAACTAAGCATTTGAGAAATTATTGATGACCCAAATTATAAAAGTTTAATTTAATCTTGTCTTAAACATCAAATATATATGATAAAGAAAACAATTATTAATTTAAGCCATCAAATCAGAACCGAGGGGTTAAAACCATCATAACCCACCACCATGGGTCGACCTAGGTTGGGCCACTTGGGCTTTGGCCCAAGGCTTGACCAACCCAGTGTATTTTACAGTACCTTTCAGTTTGCACTAATATGATGAAAATGGTTTAACGGAGGAAATTTCAAATCGGGCGTCCGAACATCTCTAAAAAAACTAGATAGTCAAATGTTTCAGTTGACCATCGATGAAACATTAAATTATATATAGTGAAACAAAAAAATTAGCCACTAAAACATTTAAATTTTTTGTTGAACACAGTGAAGACAAACATTGAAACATATTGTTATCACGTATGAAACATCGAGGGATAACAAATTGAAATATATATTTTTTGATCGGAATATAATCAATTAATATCTTGTTGTAAAGATTTAATTACAACGAATACAACGCTGTGATCGAATCATAGATTAGATAAGTAGTTTAGGAGAAAAATCACTTTGAAGATCACTAAATGCATGTATGCATGCATTGATAGAACGGAGAGAGAGTAGGTGCATTTAGTTGTGTGAATTTTGTGAAATACAATGAAGAAGAGACATGTTAAAACATGTCAATATCATGTATGAAATATTGAGCTTTAACGGTTTAAAACACATATTTTTCTTTTATCAAAATATATTCATATGATATCTTGTTGTAAAGATTTAATTACAACAAATATAATGGTGTGATCGGATCTTAGATCGGATAAGTAGTTTGGGAGAAAAAAATATTTTGAAGATTGACACATGCATGCATATGTAAAATGGAGAGATAGCAAGCCACAGGTAGTTGGTTGGTTATAGGGTTAGAGCACCCAATCAGATCCGTCGACCGAACGTACAAACCACATGTATAGCTGCCAGGGCAACCTAATTCCTGGAAAATGCTTACTTTCTTAGATAATGGGAACAGTTACATCTTCTTGCCAATAGGCAGACAACCAATACGTCTTAGAGTTGATAAGAAAAAAAACAATATCGTGTGATGGGACAAATCTTCAACTCCTATAAAAAATGATCACCTAAATTAAAAACTTAGACATATAAAAATGATCACCTAAATTAAAAACTAAGACAAATAACATAGATTGTAGCAAGTAATTCTGTAGATACTATACCATCTAAAGCGAAATAAAACTCTTAGTTACCAATTCTGGAAAAATGCTTACTAGGGACTTGTTGGAATCTAATTTTGCTCACAGCCTCAACTAGTTCATGGGAAATTAGCTTGGGCTGACAAGGATTGGGCATCTCAAATGGGCCCTTAATTTATACCTTTATTAAAGAGAAAAATAAAACATAATAACTTGAGGACATAAATGGTGCCGTGGTAGTATAGTAAAAATAGGCATATCTCAGCTGAACACACTATAAAAAAACGATTTTTTTTGTAAACAACACCTTTCTTCAAGCGAGCTAAAATAAAAAGATCTGAAAAGTGCCTAATAAAAACCCACATGCAAAAAACCTTTCACACGCCGCACGTCCTCTTTTTTTCTTTTAAGTCCTCACTCCTCTCCATCTTCTCCTCTCTACTTCTCTCTCCGTCTTCTAAGTCCTCTCCTCCAGTCCTCCCTCATCCTCTCTCCTCTCCTCTCCGCTCTTCTCTCTGTCCCTCGACGGCCAGTGGTGGGAGCAGCCGGCGGTCAGCGACGGGAGGGAGCTAGGTGTCACGCCGTTTGTGTGGTGTCACGGTGACGGGAGCAGCCGGCAGGAGGGTCTGATGCCATCGTGGGTGGGGAAGGACCATGACAATGACGATAGTTAGGGTGACACGACAACGACGGTGGCCTCAGGGGCCGTGGATTCGCCCGTACTGTCCTTGGGACGGCCGGTTTGCTGCCAGAGAGTCGATTGGATTCAGTGCTGGCGGCCAGCTGTGGCCTCTCGACGAGCATATCCAAGTGGCAACGGGAGCGGTGACGACAACGAAGAAGGCTGTTTCGGGAGCGGCGATGGTGATGGTGGCTTCGGGAGTGGCGATGGTAGTGGCGGTTGCAACAACGGTGACGACAACTGTCGGTGATATGGGACTGGGGGTGTCGAGACCAAAGGGAAGGACGGCCACAGGGATCCACGTGGCCCGTTCCCCCGGAGGGGTCGGGCCCGAGGGTGACGTGGCAGCTGCCCTCCCGGTTTCCCCCCGGGGTCGGGCCGCTCCCGTTTTTGCCCCGAGGGCTGGGACGCCCCGACCCCCTGTGGTTTTGGTGCCACGTGCGCAGGTTAGGTGAGCATGGCAGAGCTCACCTAACCGCATTTATGGCGGTTCAGATGAGCGCACTACGCTGCATTTAATGCGGCGTGGCGCGTGCATATCCGGTCCGTGACCGGTCACAGCGAGTGACCGATCGCAGACCGGTCAGATCGCGGGTTAGGTGGCGCCAGGCGGCCTGCAGCACGCCTCGCCCCGTCCCGTTGGAATGATGAGAGCCCTCTGTCTCTCGTCTCTCAACCGGAGTTGGTATGTCAGCCCCGGTCAGATGCTTTTCCGATTCCGGCGCAGGCGAGACGAGAAAGTCGCCCGCCATTTAATGAAAGTTGAAATGGGCGTCCTCCGGATGGGTCGACTGGCCAAGCAGAGGCGCGCTGCGGCGTCCGTCAGAGGCTGCTTCCGGCAGTAGGATAGCCCTAAATGTAAAAGAATGTTTTCTTTCTTAGGCAGCTCGTGGCCCATGTGGTAGCCCCTTGCCATATAAAAGGAGGCCCAGGCCTAGGAGAGAGGAGAGAGGACTCTGGCTGACTCGGTCTGGGGGCTGGACTCTCTCTGAATCCCATCACACTCTCAGATCTACCAGAACACAGGAGTAGGGTATTACGCTTCTTAGCGGCCCGAACCTGTCTAAACCGCCTGCGTCCACGCGTTTTTTCTCGCTGAGATCCCACGAATCAGGGGCAAAGAATTTCACCTTGCGCCCCCGGCCGAACCGGCAAAGAGGGACCTGCATGGTCTCCCGGTGAGGAGTTTCACTCTCCGTCAACAACGATAACAATGTCTTTGGGAGTGCGGCGATGACTTTTTTTGTTGCGAATAGGAGCTAGGGTTTTTGGAGAATTGGTTTTTTGAAATTTTTTTTGTCAAAATTGTTTTCGCTGATGGGCGGCATAATGTGCCGTGTTGCATTGCCCGATTAGAAATATGCTGATTTTCGTAGACACCTGAGTGCAGATGGTTACTTTGCTTTCTTGCGAAAACATGTTCTGGTCGTATGAGAAAACTGTTTTATGTAGTAGTGACATGTGAAAACTCTACCTTGAGGCCAGATGGGCCCATATTTAACTCGCTCGCATTGGATGGGATTGCCAAATTGACCAACTTGGCCTAAAAACATCTGATGAAACAAAGATGGTGAAAGATCTATGGTATTAAATTTGCAAGATAGTTCCTAATCTTTACCTATTATAAAAATTAAAGATGATTATGTACTCACGGAATTTTCGTCCGTCTGTTATCTGTGTCTCGCACTATCTAATTTTTTCGTGCGAGGCGAAATGCCGATTCTTTCGTCCGATCCGTGTATTTGCCCGTCATTGGTTCCCTGCTCACGGTCCGCAAGTCCAGATGAGATGCGTTAAGCACGCCCGATTCCTATTCTGTTAACGATGCTTATTCCCGTCTCGTGCGGCTAGCCTCCGCAACTGCCACACCGGCTTCACCTCCAATTTATTTCCTTCCATATTCCTATTATGCCTCCTCCATAACAAATTAATCCATCTGAATCCACTCATCTTGTCATCGCAGATAAAGATCAAGAAAAATTGTATTGGTTTATCTGTGCATATATTAGAACCACATGATGCTAACAAATAAATACCAATTTCGCAATGACTGTATTGGAATTTGGAACCCCGCGATGCAAATAGTGTTACTCATGGTGGGATTTTTTTAATGGAAACAACATGTTTTTGTTTGATTTATTTTCTATCTAAGTAAGCTTTGCTAATAATGTCAACGCAAGATTATCAAGATAAAACTAGGCTCTCATCTTGCATCAAATTAGCCTTTGTTCTTGCTTTTTTTTGGCTCACGATTCTATTCCTTGAAAATTTTTGTTCTCTCCCCATTAAGGTCTTTTCTAAAATTGAGCGGATTGGATTTGAATGTCTAAATAAGATCAAGCCTCTGTCAGGATCATATTCCAACTCTTTTCTTTCTGGAACCATTGCTATGCAAGACATACAAGGTCAGATCCATAGTCCATGTCAGGCTTTAATTCCAATTCTGTTTTCACTACTACAAAATACTTTTTGCATGCGGCTAGAATGTATTTTCGTAAGCGGAGGTAGCAACCGCCTGGCTATAGGTGTCTGTATAAATAGGAATTTTCGCAGGCAGACAACACAACCGCATGATGCAAAAAGAGATTTTCGCAAGTGGGCGCATTAGACGTTCGCATGAAAAAAGAATTTTCAGAAAAAATAAAACTTCCAAAAAGAATATAAGAAACCCTAGCTAGAAGCAGATGCAGCTCCCGTGCCTGGCAGCCACCGCTGCCACTGCTTGTCCTCGTCATCGCCAATGCCTCCTTGGCCTCCCCGCCTCCCATCGCCGGCGTGGAGGAGGCGTCGGATCCGCCGCTGTCGAGCTCCCCATCGCCGGATTCATCGTCACCGAGCTGACTACCGCTGGATCCCGCAATCGCCAACCGCTCCCACTCAAGCCCGCCGCCGGATCCCGCAGTAGCCGGCCACTACTGAGCTCGCCGCTCCCACCTGCCGCTCCTGCTCCTGCCTGCCGTCGGATCCCGTAGTCGCCGGCCACTCCCGAGCTCGCCACTCCTGCCCGTCACCGGATCCTGCAGTCGCCGGCCGCTCCTAAGTTCGTCACTCCCGCTCGCCACCGAAGGAAGTGAAGGAGAGGAGGTGGAGGAGAGGAGAGGTAGAGTGTGGAGAGGATAAGGATGAGGAGAGAGGGGGGGAGAGGATAGGAAGATATTTTAAGAAAAATGGGAGTGGGCGCCAACGTGGTGGGCTGGTGGCAGACGGGCCTCTTAGCAGGCCTGCCTGCAAAAATAGGTTTATTTTTTTAGGCAGACCTGTTAAGAGGCCCAGTCTGCGAAAATTGCTTTTTGTATGCGGCTTTTTTTGGGGGGATCAATATTGTCATAGCAGACGATATTATAGTGTTCCCGTCCCATCACATTCCACTCTTTCCCTCACAATCTATCCTGTTAGGGTTTGGTGTACTACCATCTCACCTCTCTCTCTTCTTCCATGCCACCCTCACTCCCTCTTTTCCGGCCGCTGGCTCATTCAGCCTTTTGCTAATCATGCTCTCTTTCCCTCTTTGCTAACTTTTTTGCCCTTTTTTTTTTCTTATTGGTTGCATTTGATGTTGTGAGATCGCGGTGAACGAATCTAATGCATCAGAATAGGGGAGTGACTAGAAACATGTAGCAAACATATGTTACATCACTAGACTCATTTTAGTAGGATGTGAACACATTTTTTCTACAAGATATTATCTGATGGTAAAAGCTGGTGGACAAGAAAAAATGAACAAGTTAATTAGCTCAAGTTGTTCTAAAAAACTTATAGTTATTTTAAACAAGTTAACTGGCAAGCATATATGAAAAACATCGATTCTTAAAGAACTCAGATCATAGAAAGTTGGACCGACCCTATTTATCTCGTGGTTATTGTAATTGTAATTTTTTTCGTTACAACGCATGGACATTTTGCTAGTAATTCTGCAATAAAAAAATAAGAGATGAACCAAGAAATCATGAGCAAAGAACAACTATTTTTTTATGAAGTGTTTGGTGATGTATTATGAAACTTTTGCACATAGCTTGTTAATTCAACCTGGTGGACTGGCCGTTCTATGCAAATGCTGGTCTTGATGGGCCATCTAGCTACAATTTTCATTCATCTTATCTTCACATGGGCTGGCCGGGGTCATCTCACATTGTTCAGAGAGAAGGTTATTGCACAGAAGCTTGTCTACTCCCTCCGTCAACAAAAACAAATCATCGCTGTATATTTGGATACAGATGCATGTCCAAATATACGGCATGTCCAAATATATGGCGATGATTTTTTTAGGACGGAGGAAGTATATGGACGCTCTTTTCAATCAGGGGCTAGAACCTCAAACTCCTATACGGCTATACGCCATTCAGCATATATGAACAGGCTTGACCAAAGAGGGTCATGAAGCAACTGGAAGTTTTTGGAGATGCTCTTAATTATACAAGATCTGAACAAGGAAACAGATCATGACACAACAGCCAATGAGTAGTTCAATGACATTGTAAAGCGTCTATACTTGTACTACGGTTGTATATACTTGCATCCAGGGATAAAATCGGTTAGTACAGTTCTGATATCCACGTATTTTCAGAAACGAACAGTTTCGGACTATTAATTGTCGGATAGTACTGAATATGAAAACAGATATGTACTTTTTCGGAAACGAAAACGAATGCATTAGGACTAGTATCTGGTAGAAGTCGGAAACTGTTTGGAGTTTTTTTTCCGGATATCCGTAGGTAGAGATTAGTTTTTTTAAAAAAAACGTGTATATATAAATAACTTTTTATCATATAAAGTCAGATGAAAACAAACTTTACACTAAAACTGTAGAGTTTGACAAGATCTATATAATTTTGTTGTTGACAACTTTATCGTGTAAGATAATTTGGGGGTCTAAATATCCGTTACAAAATCTCATATATATTTTTTCAAAGTTTCGGACTTATGATTCAAAAAACCTCCAATAAAGACATGCTCTACAATTAAATTGTATAGCTCGACGGGGTCTACTGCTCTCTAGTTTATGATCTTTTTATCAAAAAATATTTAAAGTGCAAAACAAACATTGGAGAGGTCTGAAGTGGCCTTGTAGATTGTTTTTAAGTGCCATCAATAGAATATCATTTTCTTAGTTTAAAAATAAAAGGTGGTATGCGTAAATTTGTCTTGAAAGTAACACATAACTCACTATCGTTTTTTGTAAACTTAATTTAGAATAAAATTGATAGTTTAAAAGTTTAACAAATATTGTTCTATACTTAAGTAAAAAATTATATCTTACAAGTCATATTTTCTAATCTGATGACTTATTATCCCGATCCCATATCCAATTGGCGATGTAGGACCAAATTATCATTGACTTCAATGCTGCAAAAATCATCATCATTTATTTATTTTGTTACCACATCACTAATCAATTGCTCCTGTCCTACGACCCTATCCAAAAACTCAAATTGACCGGTTTGAGATCATCCGCTTTCAAAAATATCGTGTCTTTGTCACTGACATATTAGATCCATAGTTTATTGGACCCGCATTGTAATTTACCCATCCACAAAACCGGCACTCGTCTCGAAAAAAGGAAAAAAAAGCAAAAACAACACTGACGCGGCAGCAGTTGTAGTTACAACCAGGGTTCACAATTTCGATGAAAACCGATCGAATTCTGTGGAAAACTGAGGTTTCGACGTGGCTCAGAAGTAGTAACCATTTGGAATTTCAATGGGTTTCATCCAAATTCAAATTTGAATTGATAAAAAACAAATTGAAATAAAATCCTATAAATAGTATGATATTCATAGTCTATTAGGATATATATTTTCTGAAAAATTGGTGTATTCCATGCATCCCTTGAACTATACAGTAGGAAAGGAAAGAATAATTATTTAGAGAAAGGAAAACCCTTTCATGGGCCAAATTTCATGTAGTAATGAAATGGACTTTAATATTATGTATTGGACTCTAAACTATGTACGTAATGAACTTTAATATTTAGATGATGGACATTCTATTTGGCCATTGGTTGATGAGTGATATGTATTGTTTTTTACGAATATGTATTATATATTGTGTGTGTCAATGGAAGGTTATCAAATTTATAGGAAATGACATTTTCATATTTTTCCTCTCAATTATGTAACATTTTTTCTATATTTTACTGACAAAAACAAATTTGGTTTTCTCATCGGTTTTTTCAAGATACCGGTCGGCTTTCCGATGAAACCGGTCGGTTTTCAGTACGCCTTGCTTTTTAGTTTTCGATTGAAATTTTGATGGTTTCTGTCAGAATTTCGTCAAAATTGATCGGTTTTCATAAACATATCGGTAAGCTCAGAAGTTTGTATTCAAATTTTGGTTCGTGAAATTAGTTCGGAAGCTCTCGATTTCCCATATCGGAATCGTAAACCCTGGTTACAGCCGGCAAATCTCTCGCGTCCCTGTACGTAGCGTCGTAGCAGCGTCGAGGCGAGGCGAGGCGAGGGAATGGGAGCGAGAGCCGCGACCGCGTAGACGCGTAGTAGCCTCCTCTTCCCCTCGCCCCCACAGAAATCTCGCCTTCTCTCCTCCTCCTCCTCCCTTTTCCTCTCCTTCCAGATCTCTCCACGCGCCGCCCCGATCTCCCACCCCAACTCGTCGTCGCGGAGATCGCCCCCACCTCACCGGCGGGGAGGCCGGAGGCCGGCAGCCATGATCTCCTCCAGCAAGCTCAAGTCCGTCGACTTCTACAGGTACTCTCTCCCTCCATTGCCTGGTACTCTCTGTGCGCGGGGGATTGGATGTGTGTGGGTTTCGACGCGATCCGCGGCTGGGGGGTTTGGATGAATGGCGGGTGCTGGTCCTCGTTGTGGCTTGCTTCGAATCTGGGTTCGGATTGGGTGAATTCTCTGGCCTGTCTGTTCTGGCGATTGCAGTAGATGATTTATGCTGGTTGTTGATGCACTGAAATCGGAGTTGCGTGGCTTATGTGGTGGTATGACCATTGGTGCGGTCGTTGCGACTAGTGTAATGTCTGGTGTTTAGTTCCCTATATTTTCTACTGAAATGGGTAATTTGTTGATATTCTTTTTCGTGCTTGCAGGAAAATTCCTAGGGATTTGACGGAGGCATCACTATCTGGGGCTGGATTATCCATTGTAGCAGCACTAGCTATGGTGTTTTTGTTTGGAATGGTCGGTTTTCTTCTTCTTCCGTCAGTTTTCGTTGTATTATCGATTGCACTGTTATTTTTAGATTTCATTTTTCGCACTGGTTCCAGTCTTTAGGGAAAGAAACAAAAATGGTTGGACTGTTCTTCTGTTCCATTTGGTGATTGTAGACTGAAGTTTGGGACAGAGCCATACTAAAATGACAGAGCATTTATTTGTTTATGCAGATTAATTGTCTTCTACCATTCCAACTGCTGTAGTGTAGCTAACCGCTATCGCCAGATCAATGTAGAGTCTCGACTTGCTTGTTTCATTTGATGATTGAGAATAGCTCATTTTTCCTGATATCTGTTTCAATTGACTATTAGGGCTTCATGATAGGCTAGATTCTTAACTGAACCTAACTTGGTTGAATATTTTTGACCGAATTACCAATTGGTCCATCCAACCTTGAAAGTGGCAGTTTAGTAATGTATATGCCCAAGTATATTCTAATTACTCTGGAACCTATGCATCATTTTGGTTGCTTCTTGTTAAGGACTGCAATGTGCTATGGTTTTTAGCAATTTTTCACTATGCTGAGCTGATTCCTTAATCAAGCTTTAGACTAGATGACAGTTTATTTCAACTGAAAAGCTAAAGCTGTTCAATTGTTATTGCAGGAACTGAGTAATTACTTAGCAGTCAATACTAGCACATCTGTGATTGTTGATAGGAGTTCAGATGGGGAGTTCTTACGGATAGATTTTAACTTAAGGTAAATTCTGTAGCACATGCTGCACATCTCAACAAGTAATAAGGTTAGAATACAAAATAAGAACCTTCATGATCACATAGATAATACTGCTATCATTATGGTTCTTAGAACTATTGAGTTCCTAATTCTCTGATCTGCTGATAGTAATTTTATCCCTATTGTGATTAATTTTAATGGAATACTATATATGCAACAGCAAAGCACATCATTTATTAATGTTAGGCACTCAGTACATGCTTTTCAATGTATTTGTACTCATTTGGTGCATTGTGGAAAAAACATATGATTCTCAGTTAATTCAATAATCTTCAAAGGTCATCTAATTACCAGATCCAACCATTTGTAGTAATATGTTTGTGGAATAATGTTGATGTTGTTCTTTTACTCAACACTTTCGACCCTTGGTCTATATGAACCTGGGAGCCATTGTTTAAACTTGAAATTGATGCTTTCCAACAAACAAGGACTAGTCAGGCATTGCTCATTTATTTGTATGTGATAGTGCATAGGAGGGTATCTATATTATTAGTCTAGCTGGTTGCCCATTGTTTTCTATGGGATGACATCAGCAAAGCTGGACTCAACTTTTCCTTGTTTTTCCAGTAGATGCTCACGATCTGGTTCTGTGATTTACAGCTTTCCTGCACTTTCATGCGAATTTGCATCAGTTGATGTCAGTGATGTTCTGGGAACAGTAAGATTCTAACTTGACCTCATGTACTCTGTTTTTGTTCATCTGCCTTCTAGAATGAGAATATCATTGAAGGACATGAAGCTCGTCTTGTGCGTTCCATAAAAAATATTGTTGACATTCATTTCTTGGTAACTTTCCATTACAAATAATTTTCCACTAGCTTTTAAAAGTAAGCTCTACATGTATATTTTACATCAATGTTAAAAATACGAAATATGACAATTTATCAGTGTTTGCAAAGTTGTGTGCATGTCAAAAGAATGAAACCTATCCTAAGTTCCTAACTAACTTTCTATCTGTAAGCATTTCTTGATCATATCTTGCCTTTTGTAGCTCTAGTTTTTCTCCATGCTGGTTTAACCTTAAAATTTCTGTGCAAAACACATGCAGAACAGATTGAACATAACGAAAACTGTTCGCAAATATTCAATTGATCGGAATTTAGTACCTACTGGATCTGAGTTCCACCCAGGACCTATTCCTACGGTCAGCAAACATGGAGATGATGTTGAAGAAAACCATGACGATGGTTCAGTTCCCTTGTCCTCTCGCAATTTTGATAGCTATTCACACCAGTAAGTATTCAAATATGTATTTCAGTATCCACCTATCCGTAACACATAACATATAGCATTTTAGCAATTGTGCATTTCAATATCATATCAACGGTCAACCTATTATTCATGTATGCTGTCCATCTTTCTCCTTCACATTCATGGAGAAAATGTGTACTTTATATTCATAGCTCCAATCACTTCTACCATATTATCTATGGGAAATTGGTGATAATCTTCACTTTTACCTGCCTCAAATATTTGTCCTTGAAGTGTCGTTCAGTAGATCTAGTTAATCCCTCTTGTATTGTTTGGGAGCCCAAATATTGTTTCCACTCATAATTATCATGCACTTCCTTTTCAGGTATCCTGTTTTGGTTGTTAATTTTTATGCCCCCTGGTGTTTCTGGAGCAATCGATTGGTTAGAATTCATCTTGTTCCCTTTCATTTAGTGATTTTTTAGTACTTATGCTACTCTATCTGTAAGGAAATGCTTAGTAGATTATTGCTGGTAAAGTCATGTAAGTATGGCACGACTTTTTCAACTAACATATGGAGACATTTCTAATTACTTGATCTTCGTCCAGAAACCTTCATGGGAGAAGACTGCAAAAATAATGAGGGAGAGGTACATACTGTTTCTCTTTGTTTGTGTTTCATGGTTTTAATGTGCTGTTTAATCTATACCGTGTTGGTTTTTTTTTTCACATGCAGATATGATCCTGAAATGGATGGTAGAATCATTCTTGGCAAGGTTGACTGCACTGAGGAAGTTGACTTGTGTAGGAGGTTCGTCTGTACTTCATGATTATTCATATCCTGATATCCAAAACAAGGACATAGCATATTTAGGCTGCAACATGAACTTTACAAATCCCTTTTTGATCCATGTACCAAGAGAAATTTAGTTAATTAGTTTGTAATATCCCCAACAAAGTGTCATTATTATGCCACATCTTCCATGAGCTATTCGTGTTTGTGTCCTCTTATCCTGGTTCGGTGGATGCTTATGCCTTCTGGACTTGTTTGCATTTGGAATGATTTGAAAGCCTTTTTTCCATAGGTCACAACCCTAACTGTTACTGATCATGTTTTTATAAGAAAATGAGCCATTCTGCTTCTGATGACACTGGTTTCTGTGTGATAGTGCCATTGCCATAGATGCACATAGTAACATTTCAAGTTATGAATATTGAATGTGAACCACAACTCCTCATAGAAGCCTTGAATTGTTCTCCCACTAATTTTACCTAATTATATGTGCTCTTGTTATGCTTGTTCGTCAAATCAATATACAATTAAATTAAGGACTACAGTTCATTGTTTTAATTCATTAAATGCAGGCACCATATACAAGGTTATCCATCGATTCGCATTTTCCGTAAAGGGAGTGATCTTAAGTAAGTTCAAGTAAATCTTACATTCTTACGGATACTCTACTGAGAGTGAACCTGTGCAAGACTTGTATTGTTTTTTTTGCTTGTGTTCCATAAACAAACAAATTGACATTTGTTCAGGGAAAACCAGGGTCACCATGATCATGAATCATACTACGGTGATCGTGATACTGAGAGTTTAGTAGCGGTATGTTATATCCTGTTACCTACTTATTTTTCTTGATGTACTGCATGGTCTTATCTTCACTATGGTACTGCATCCTAAGCTTTAGCTTACCTGTAGAAGGTATTGACCCCATTTTCCTAGGGAGAACAAAAAGCTAACTATCCTTTGCATGTAAACCACTGACTTGTTGTTCATAGTCTTGTCAAATTGTGGATAAAATTCCTGATATATTTTTTTGGGCCTCAGGCAATGGAAACTTATGTTGCAAATATCCCAAAAGATGCCCATGTTCTAGCTTTGGAGGACAAATCCAATAAGACTGTTGATCCTGCAAAACGCCCTGCTCCATTGACCAGTGGATGCAGAATAGAAGGTTTTGTGCGGGTAAAAAAGGTAATGAACTTCTGAGGTAATAGTTGTAGTGTTGATGATGATCTCTATCTGTGGTATTTGATTTCTGGTTCCTCTTTATCAGGTCCCTGGGAGTGTTGTAATCTCAGCTCGATCTGGTTCCCACTCCTTTGATCCATCCCAGATAAATGTTTCCCACTACGTAACACAGTTCTCTTTTGGCAAAAGGCTATCAGCAAAGATGTTTGATGAACTGAAAAGACTAACTCCCTATGTTGGTGGTCACCATGATAGATTAGCTGGTCAGTCTTATATTGTTAAGCATGGTGATGTCAATGCCAACGTTACTGTAAGTCCCTAAATTTTGCTTTATTTTTATTATCAAGATGATTACAGCAGGTTTCCAGCACTAAATTTTCTGGTTTCTTAAGGAGTAACATAGCTTTTGTTTTTTGTCATTCTTAGATTGAGCATTACCTGCAAATTGTGAAAACTGAGCTTGTTACACTGAGATCATCAAAGGAATTGAAACTGGTTGAAGAGTATGAATACACAGCGCACAGCAGCTTAGTGCACAGCTTCTACGTTCCTGTTGTGAAATTCCATTTTGAACCTTCTCCCATGCAGGTTGGCATCCCACCTTTTTCTTCGTTGGTTCATAAGTGAAAGAAAAACTAATTTAAATTTATTCTTATTTTATCATCACTTCTAGGTTTTGGTAACTGAACTTCCAAAATCATTCTCCCATTTCATCACAAATGTCTGTGCTATCATTGGAGGAGTTTTCACGGTGAGAGCACCGCCCTTTTTATCTTTTCCATCTCTCTGAATCCATCAAGTGTGCACGGCTAATGAAATGTAACATGCGAATTCTAGGTCGCTGGGATACTGGATTCCATCTTCCACAACACCTTGCGGCTGGTTAAGAAGGTTGAGCTTGGGAAGAACATCTGAACAACAAAATTAATCTTCAGAAGCAGCCTCAAGCTTATTGGTTGCACTAGTTTTAGTCATTATTTTGTTATACCAGGGTAGAAATTCTTAATATATCAAGATGTGAAAGAGGGAGGGTAGTGGGTTGGCAGAGGAGAAAAGTTGGGGTCATGATATAGTAGGTAGGGACCTCACTGTTTTGCTAAACGACTTCATAAGAACAATAAGACAGTGGATCCTTGTTAACTATACCCTACGTTAATTCGTCCAGACTATGTGCTGTGTTACTCATTGTTTACTGTTGTGATGGCACCTGTCACTACTCGTTACTCTGGATTTGTCTTGTGTCTCAAAATTCAGCTACGGTAACCAGACTTTTTAAGTTCGCTTTCGAGGCACGATGTTACTGTCTGACAATCCTTTTTTATTCTATGGTCTACAAACAATCTGGCAACTATAATATGCTGAATTCAGGCAATTGTTTCCCAGATATCATATCCAAGAACTTTAAGAATGTCCTAAGTACTGTAGTCTGAATCTATTGAATGTCAGCTCAAGATTCTTTGTAAATATTGCTTGCTTAATTCTTATGTTCCCCCGTGGTATGCTACTGTTTTATTTTATGCCCTGTTTGCAATCAAAACCCAAAAACAAGAGCAGTATACTTTGGAAAACAAGCGCATTTACTGTATGTAATTTTTAATTCCTATAAGAGGGGCTTAATTTAACTTTCAAACTTCTGTACAATTAAACAAGGCCATCGATCACAAAACCATCGCACGCACGAGGATGCATGCATGCACGGCTGCGATCAGCCCACGTGGACGGTGGAGGTGCACTGCGGCGACGTGCTCTCCTTCCTGAGCGGGTACACGGTGACGCCGCACGTCACCACGGAGCTCGCCTTGATCTTGAAAACGCCCAGCACCACCGCCTTTCCCGCCACCGTCGTCGCCGTCTCGAACGGCAGCGCGCCGGCGATCCCCTCCAGCGGGAAGTACGGCGACGACGCCACCCCGACGGCGTCCACCTCCACCGCCGTCCTCACCGCCGCCGACGCCCGCGCCCCGATCTCCCCCCGTGGCACCACCGCCTCCCCCACGGCGTCGCCGTGGTACCGCACCACCGTCATCACCTCGCCGTACTCGAACGCCGCGCGGTTCGGGTTGTACGCCGCGACGGCCACGTCGAAGGTGAGGTTCAGGGCCGGCGACGGGAGGAGCTTGAAGGCGGAGACGCGCGTGCCCACGATCGTCGCCGTCACGCGCGGCGACCGCGGCCGGAACACGGTGAAGTAGAGCGCGGTGAAGACGGCGGCGACGACGACGACGGCGGCGAGCAGCGCGCCGCAGCAGATCAACGCGGGCTTCTTCCTGGTGGCCATGCCGGCGAATTGGCGATTTACGTGCTTATTTTTCTTGATTTTTTTCTCGTGATTTTTTGGGGTTAATATGCATGGAAGAAGGGGAAGGGGAGAGAAGGGTTGCCATATGTAAAGAAGGGAAGCTGCATTGAAATTTCAGCTGGTTTTGTTTTTTTCCCTTTCTGTTTGGGGCTTTGTGTTTATAATTAATTTGCTTATGTTAGTTTGGAATTAATTTTGGAGATTTGTGAGCTGATGGAAGGATTCTGTGGAGATTGTGAGGGACAATATCTTCTTATGATATCTGATTTGCTATATATATTTCCTTCTTCTTTTTTCAGCCACATCTGATTTGTGAGGGATAATATCTTTTTAGTTTTCATGGTATCTGATTTGTTCTTTTTTTAAAATGAAAGTTCAGGTCATTTCTGTGATGCCTCTAGGTCCAAGAAGATAACATTACGAGTTCATATATAGAGAAATTGGAGTTTGGCAACAATATTTTTGAAGGTTTAGTTAGTGAATTTGTGATACGACAACCGGCCTAATTTGCAATTAAGGAAGGAATTGCTGATAGTAAAATAAACACGATCAATATAAGGGCCCAAAACATCATAGCACAGATAACAGGCATGTTTCATATGTGCTTGTCTCAAAAAGTGCTATGCTGCGGATTTCATCAGATCTCATGGGGTGATAAACTACACAAATTCATAACGACATGTTTATTCAACTCGGTAAATTGCAGCTTACGACAACTTAGCGAGTAGGTGTGTATATATATAGTTTCGTAGAGTCATCTTCTTCCCATTTATCTTTAGCAATTAACAAATGGAACTTGTTGATATCACGATGTGGACATTATTTGTTCTAGAACTTGGATCGCCTAGGCACAAAACAATAGTATATATTTACACGATATATAAAAACTTAACGAACTACGACAAGTTACTCTTGGCTCACAGTCTCACACTGTGTCGACAACGATGTATGCATTGTGCCTTTTGCCGTCCTCGTCATTGTTGCGTCCGTTTTACCCTTTGTTTACTCGCTCGATCGATCGATCGTTCCGTGTCCAATCGAGGAAAAAGTCTTTTTCAGAGTTTGGACAGTAAGACAAGTTCAGAAATAAGCAAGAAAAAAATAAACTCGAGTCCAGACACGACGTGATGCAAACAATTAATCATTTAATTGGGTATTGTTTTTGTGCTCTTGGTCACTACGCTCTAGCTAGCTCAGTTTAATTGGAATTCGACGATTATATTATGTTGCCTTGTTATGTCGAACGAAAGCTCAGGCTCTGAATCTTTCAACATCTAGAAACAAGAACACTAATGGACACAGCAGAAGCTGTTCGCGTCGGTGTCACCGATGCGTTTTTGGCTCAGCAAAATGTTATAATTTAAAAATTATATATTTATGATGAAAATTAAAAAGTACTCCCTCCGCTCCAAAATAAAAACTAGTACAAGATTTGACATATTAGTATTGTAAATCTGAACAAGATAGCTGTATCAAATCTCATATAAGTTATTATAGACGAAGAGAGTAAACGGGAACCGAGAGAGTGCATATATATATATATACACACACTCAAAAATCCAAAAATA
This sequence comes from Oryza officinalis, assembly GCA_008326285.1. Taxonomy (NCBI): domain Eukaryota; kingdom Viridiplantae; phylum Streptophyta; class Magnoliopsida; order Poales; family Poaceae; genus Oryza; species Oryza officinalis. The sequence continues at coordinate 39,696,545 of BDMV01000007.1, forward strand.
AAACACTGTAATAGATAATAAAGTTTGTGACATGCAGCTGGGTAATACGTGTGTAGTGTAGCTAGTTATAGCTAGGTAAAACAGTGTTACGTGCGCCACGGCCCGATGGCTCCGACGAGATGGTCTCCGTCGCCGTACGGACGGTGGAGACGCAGCGCGAGGTGCTCTCGCCGTGGAACACGTACATCTGGACGAAGCACACCACCTCGACGGACACGCTCACCTCGAACGACCGGAGCACCAGCGCCTTCCCCTCCACGGTGGTCACCGCCACGAACGGCAGCACGCCGGCGGCCGCGTCGGACGCGAAGTGCGGGTTCTCGGCGACGCTCACCACGTCCACCGCTGTCGCCGGCTCCACCAGCCGCGTCGCCCTCGCTTCGATCTCGCCGTGGGGCACCACCGACGTGCCCACGGCCGCGCCGTGGTACGTCACCGACGCCAGCGACTCGCCGTACCGGTACGGCGAGTTGCTCGGGTTGCTCACCACCACGTGCACCCCGACGGCGGCCTTCAGCTTCGGCGGCACGAGGCTGAAGAGCTCGATCGTCACGTCCACCGGCGTCGCCACCACGCGCGGCGGCCGCGGCCGGTAGACGAGGTAGAGCGCCAGCGCCAGCACGCCGAGGACGACGACGGCGGCGAGCAGCAGGCAGCACGCCGTCTTGTGCGGCTTCTTTGTCCCCGACGACTTCCCCTGCGTCATCGATGCTAAGCTACTCTGGCTAGCTAGCTAGCTGATGATCTTGCTGAGCTCGAAGAACTCGTGATTGAATTGCTTATGTATCTTGTGATGTACGTTTTTCTTGTGCTGTTCATGCATATATTGCACAATGCATGTAAGCTGGTCAGTGTGTGGGGGGAAGGATGATTGTGGTTTGAGTTTATATTTGATCTGATTTTTGTTTGCATGTCCAGGGCAATGTTCGAGCTTACTTGATTCTGGGTTTTCAATATGGTTGTTTGGAAATTCGTGTGTATCTTGGGAGAATGGCTTGTAAGCAAGGGCGTTTTACCCAACTGCGATCAACAACACGTACGGATTATATATGTGTGTACATATATATAATCAGCCATGCACGGTATTGATCGCAATATGGTGTAATTTGCCTTTTGCTATGTTTTTCTTGGTGTGTTACTCAAATTAAACGAGTGTTTGACTGTTTGGCGTACGTGCGTATGTCATTGTTTCAGAAAATAAAATTCGGTAAATCCGTTTTGAGTTCATTGTTTTTTTTAAGAGTAAATATTGCACTTTGCATCAGTTAAAGCGCACCTAGTTTCACTTTACAACAGGTTTAATTAGCACATACTTTTAGTTTACATCAAGTTATCTTCAAATAAATTTCACTTAACACCAGGATACATCAACAAACCTATAGAGATTTCATCAAATCAAATTTTATAAAATATGGAAGAAACTTTGTAAAATGTGGTCTAAATTCAAATGGTTTCATAAGGTTCACTCATGGTTATAAGATTTTCCTTTCGTCATGACAGAATCTAGTGCAAAATGAAAAATTATTTTGATACACCTAGTGTAAAGTAAAAATATGTACTAAACCTGGTGCAAAATGAAAGAAGATACTCTCTGTTTTATATCATTAGTCGTTTTAACTTTTTTTTCTAGTCAAACATTTTTAGATTTGATAAAGTTTATAGAAAAAATTAACATCTACAATACCAAATTAGCTTCATAAAATATAACATTAAATATATTTTAATAATATATTTGTTTTCTGTTGGAAATATACTTATATTTTTCTATAAACTTGATCAAACTTAAAAAAATTTAGAAAAAAAATCAAAACGACTTATAATATCGGGATACATTCTAGCCTGTGCAAAGCGCAATTTACTCTTTTTTCAATTATACCAAAAAAAAATTACACACACATACCAACACACCGCCGCCATCACATATACCACCACATTCACACACAACCATTTGTACACCCTCTTTAATACACTCCCAAGCAATGAGGACAGATGAAATCTGTGAATCTCAATAAATTCCTATTAAAGTACACCCGTGGATATGTAAATATAAGCACAAGGATCTAAATTGCAACGAGAATAGTCATGCTCTCATGACCATCAACGCACCTCCAGCGTTCCTTCGTTTTGAATTGATTGTGGATGTACATCTCCCCATCAGTAGGCTTTGACGTGATTTATACATGAGCCTTGCAATATATACATTATTTCGCTAGTAAAATGTACAAGCTGAATAATATGTTGAATTATCTTTTGGATGGATTTTGTTCACTATTTGTACTTTAAAATCAAGACCATGATTCCTACCTTGAGCACCTCCTCTTTGACTCATGAGACTAGATTAGGGTTTGGGGTTGGAGATTTGTGCAGAGTTCACTAGTAACTCCAGGGAGTTGTCGCTAATGGTAACCCATCAATAGGAGATAGATATGGATGGTCCGTTGTCTGTGGTGCACTACCTTGATAGTGGACACAAAAAGTCGGTTGTGAGGTGAGTTAGACGGTGAGGAGAATGAGGAGAGCAAGAGACGAGTAATTAAAAAGGTGAAGCGGGGATACTAGGTGAGAAAGAAGACAAGTTGAGGGTAGAGAAGGCTGGCTGAAGAATGGGAAAAGGTAGATGGGTGGATTCATTCTGTGGATTGTGGTAGATTTTTTATAATTTGGTCCTTTTAAAAAACTTATTTCGTAAATAGACCCTTGAAAAAATTTATTGCAGGAATGATCTCTTCTGGTGCGCCAGAGACACTGGCGCTGCCGTCCAACATCACGGCGCCAGCACCGGTAGCGCCGTCGGGGTGCCACGGTGGCACCACGCATAGCGCCGGAGCCGACGTGGCGGTATAGCGGCGCCAGGGTAGCTGGCGCACCCCCACCAAGCACGGCGTCAGTGGTGCTGGCGCGCTCGTCCCAGGATGAGGGCTCCTTAACCCCTGCGGGCCCCACCCCATCTCATCCTCCCCAATCGCCCTAGCCTTTCCCAGCTGAACCCGAGAGAGCTAAGAGCTCTCTCTCTCCCCCCTCTCACCTCTCCTCAAATTCACTCAATTTGGAGCCGTTTTTCATGGGATTTTTTGTGAAAATCGAAGAGCAAGGTATACTCCTCCATTCCCCCCTCTTTTTTCTCGTTTTAATCGATGAAATTTGTAGATCGAAGGGTAACCCTAGAACCCATATTTTGCCCAAATTTTTGATTTTGAAGATTTAAATTGGGGATTTGTTGAGTATAGTGTTACATGTGTGCAATGTGCTTGTTGGAGATACGATTTTTTGTAGTACATTATGTGGTAATGTTGATTTTTAGGTGGTTTGGTTGGATGGATGGATGGTTGGAGGGAAAATTTTACTTGAGACACGAAAGAATTTTTATGTTGATGGGAAATTGTTTTAGGCCGAATCTTTAGGTATCTATTATATGGAGGAAAGCATTGGTTCGGTGGGATGATAAAAATTATTTGAAGTTAATTACAACTAGGTTGGGTTGTATGACGGAGTAGTTATAATTTTGTATGTTTATGACACTATTGAAAATTCTTGCTATTGTTGGATGTGAATTAAATATGTTTGGTTAAGTAGTAGCTTTGGGACAATTTAAGTTATGTATTAGTTCTAGTTAGTTAGTTTGTATGACGTTTATGAAGGATGTGGTATTTTTTTATTTCTAAAGTGGCATGATATTTTTCGGTGTAGATAAATAGACTTGTTCGTGTTTACTATGGTGGTAGAGTGGTTGAACCTTACGTTGGTGCACATGTTGAATTTGAGAATATGTCATTGAAGACCATTTTGTTTTCCACCTATCCCACTTTTGATGAACTAAGGTCATGAGTGAAAGATGTTCTTGAATGGACCGAGGATAATGTGGAGATTGGTATTTATGGGAGATACGATGTTGGTCAAGGACATAAGTATGTATTGAAGGTGCTAGGTCAGTTGGATTGAAAAATTTATTTTGATTTAGTAAAAGACTCTCAGTTTAGATCTCTAGAGGTGTTTGTTTTAAAGATGGTATGTACCGTAGACAATTTGGATCTAAACAAGCCTCCGTGTTATCCTTACAACGAGAATAATTTTGTGACATATTCTTCTTGTCGTGGGGGTACACACTGTGGCAATGGGGGAACAAGTAGATCAGTATTGAAGACTGAGTTGGTACGAGAAGAGTTGGCTGAGCAAAGACAGAAGAAAAGACATTTGTTTGGAAATGAGTTAGAGGAGACAAGACCATCAAAGAGACGTCACAGCAGTGATGGTGTGGACGCAGCAAGGGAATTGAAAATGAAGTTAGTAGAGGGACTTGATGTAAGTGAAGGTTTATCAGAAGATGTCGGTAACAACATAAATTGATCATCGTACGGAGGCAACCCTGAATACTCGATGCAATTAGCAGGCAAAAATTATGATCCAGCTAATTACTTTGTTGTGTACTTGAGTGCTGGTCACGATTCTATTTCGGTAGAAGTCAATGGAGAGGAGGTTGGCGAGGAACCAAGTGTTGAGCAGTATGATGTTGAATTTGCTGATGACTCTGATGATAACCGTCCATTCCTTGCACTAACCAACAATGACAAGTTAGCATTAGAGGAATGTCGTGCGTTCGAGAAGGTGTTTGGGAGGAAGCCGGACATTCCTGAGTTTAGGGACCTAAGACATGCCCATGGTGCGCTATTAGATGGTGGCATCAACATGGATCACTTGCTAGAACCATTCCAGGTGGATGGCCTAAAGAAGGGTTTGGAGTTTCCATCCATGGTTGCATTGAAACTATGGTTCTAGGAGTACGCCATTGTGCACTATCGTTCATACCGTGTTGTGAATTCTGCCGCAAATAGGAGGTACACTGTTAAATGTGAACACAAACAATGCAAATGGAAGGTACACGCAACAAAGAGGTCCAGTGGCACGTGGAGGATATCACGTGTTGGTAAGGCACATAGTTGTGCCACTGCAGAAGGTTCAGGGAGCCACCGGCAGTTGACATTTAAGTTTATAGCAAACAGGTTATGCAATGCCATCAAATTGCAACCTACCATCTCTACTTCAACGTTAGCTGTCTATATATCTTAGGTTTTCCAATATAGGGTGAAGTATGGCAAGGCTTGGAGGGCAAAAGAAGAGGCTATGAAGCTCACAGGGCCGACTCAACAATTTCAAGGGCCCTAGGCGAACTTGACACTATAGGCCCTTAAGAAGTTAAAGCTATGTTTTTTTTACTTCTAATATATACTCTATAAAGCACATATATTATATAGTGACATAAATAAACATTTCTAACATGGTAAATAATAAACGAAACAGTTTGCAAGTTGCAATATAGTAATTTATTCTCAATAAATAATATTGATAGTATAATTGACAACTAAAAAAACACCGTAGAAACAAAGTAGTATGAATACCTTAGTCTTAATAGGAGACCACAAATATCCCATGTCCCTTATAAAAAAGAGCTTCTTCGAGCATTTCTTGAAGCGAAATCATTAATGACAGTTTGCAGATCAATATTGTCCAAGATATTCTTCTCAATGCTACACATAGCCAAGCCATTCAACCTTTCCTACGACATAGTTGACCTTAAATAGTTTTTCAATAATTTCAATTTTGAAAAACTTCTCTCAGCTGATGCTACGGTGACAGGTACAGCTAAGAGGATTCGATAGGCAATAGAGACATTTGGATAGCAATCCGCATCAATAATGAACTGAAGAATCTCAGGTGCTGACATCGAATCATTTGGCAAAGTTACTTGCAACACTTTTAATTCAGAGAAAAAATCATTGAAGTCAACATCAGATGAGTCACCATGAGAAAAAGCTTGTACAAAAGTAGTGCAACACTTCCGTAAATCAAGCTCATCCAAAGACTTCAGATTTTTTTTGAGTTGAATAAGAAACCAAACATACTGTCAAATGCCTTCAACTGCTCAAATCGATTAGTCAATGAAGCAACTGCAACATCAATCATGACAAGAAAGTAATTAACTCTGAAGGATTCTATAGCTGTCCGCCTTACTTCATCTTCTTCATTTTCGTCATTTTGTTCATCAAAATGCCTCTTTCTTTTACGTTGACGTTTTATAGGAAATTCTGGCTCTATCTCCATGTCAGAAGCAATGCCTTCAGCAATATCAATACTAGAAGTGAAGCCTTCATTTCTATAATTCTTAAAAAAATTGATGACCCTTCTATTTGTTTCAGAGTAACATCTATGCACACAATCTTAGATTGTAATTTCTTGCTTACCATATTTACAGAAAATAGAACATCATGCCAAATAACTATGCCAACTAAAAATTCAAAATTTTCAAGTGCCGTTACCAAAGATTGAGCATCACTTACTGCTTTTGGATCATCAGTAGAAGACTTCTCAAGTTCCAACAAAGCTGACCTTATTTGGGGGGTTTGGTACCTAATAGCTTGAACACTTTTTATTCGACTCTCCCAACGAGTATTAGACAAAGATTTGACAGTAAATTTTGGAACATTGTCAAGCAAAATTTTCACCTTTTAGTAGAACTTGAAAACAATGCATATATCTTTTGTATCACACCGAAGAATGAAATAGCTTTGCCGCAAGATTTCGTCATGTTATAAAGAGTGAGATTTAGACTATGACATGCACATGGCATATATAATGCTCTTGGGTTAATATCAAGCAACCGCTTCTGAACACCCTGGTGTTTTCCCTTCATATTGGAACCATTATCATAACCTTGACCTCTCACATCAGCAATATTCAAATCAAGAGAGCCCAATTCATTAAAAAGCCTCAATCCTGATGTGTCATCTACCTTTAAAAACCCAAAAAAGAACCCCTTTACTCTTGGAGTGTTAGTGGACATATTGATACAACGCAAAATTAAAGTCATCTGTTCTTCATGGCTCACATCTGGGGTACAATCCAATATAACAGAAAAATACTTGGCATCCTTAATGATCCTTAAGATAACACTTTTCATAGCATGAGCCATAAGAGAAATTAACTCGTTTTGAATTTTGTGGCCAAGGTAATGATGATGAATGTTACTATTTAGAATACGTCTAATGTGTTCTTACATCACATGATCAAATTCACCAATCATTTCAACTATACACAGAAAATTACCATTGTTATCTTCATAAAGTTTTTCCTTTGATCCTCGAAAGGCCAAATTATGTTTAGCAAGAAATTTCATAGAAGAAACTATTCTTACCAAAACTTATCTCCAACGCTCTTTTTCCTTTGCAATTTCTCGTTGCAAATCATCATCAATTGTCTGGTTTTTGCTTAACCTCAACCTAAGTCCATTCCAAGTATTCATGTGTTTTATATGCTCGACACTGTTTTCATGTTGTTTGATTCTCACAGTTAAATGCTTCGAGTCCTTCATTCCATCATATGCTAGACAACTCTTAGTATCAATTGTTTTGAACAATCGACAGCAAAAACAGTAAACTTTATCCACATGCTTAGAATAAACTAACCACTTTCTATCAACAATCTCACCATTACTTAACTTTCTGGAGTAATAAGCATATGAAAAATGTCTACCACTGCTATCCAAAGGGAACTCTAGATTCAGTTCTCTCACAGGCCCCTTTTCAATTAAGATATCTCTTCCCTTATTATCAAGATTATCCCATGTTCTAGGATCAAAGATAAAAAAGAGAGAATCATTTTGTTCATTACCATTTAGATTTTCAGATGAAGACTGCAAATTTTGTTCCACCACATCATCCACATTGACATCAACTTCTACATCTAAACTATAATCAGATTCTTGTTCTTGACCTTCTGCACTGTCCACATTGACATCTACATCTTCAGGTTCAGGAGCATCATCAGGAACAACACTAGTTGAATTTGAAGCTGAAAAGAACTTATGTATAGCACCCTTTTGAGAATCAATTAATTGATCTTCTCATTTTCTTTTGTTTCTTTTCTGAGCACTCGACAAATGTTTTTTAGGTAACATTGTAATACCTGAAATAGTGATTGCAAAGTAAATTATACAACAATATTACAATAACTATGAAAATTATAGCCTAATTAACAAATTTTTGGAGTGGGAAAGTAATGCAAGTAAGAAAATCCTAACCTGATTTTTGGAGTGGAAATATCATGCAAGCAAAAAAATCCTAAGTCCATAGGACCATAACTTCATAAGTAATAAGTTGCTAACCTAAATTTTTTAGAAGAAATAACATAAAGAACAAAAATTTCTAACCTTAGTTTGCTGTTTGCCCAGGGCTACAGGAGACGGGGAGAGGCAATCAGGTGTCCAGGCGAGAGGCTAGCCGGCCGGCGTGCCTGCCGACGCCCAGCGATCCGGCGGCGGCTGCGGCGTGGATCGGTTGTCGGTGGCTCGGCATGGGCGCGCCGCGCGCGGCGTTGTGTGTCTGCGGCGTTGCTGGTGGATCGTGAATTCGCAATTGATGAAGAAAAACTAAAAACGAAGAGTCGCGTTCGCGTACAAAAAATCAAAGATCGAGTAACAACTAGCATGCTGGGCCTTGCCCTTACGCCTCCCTCCCTCCTGGGCCCTGGCTTGCATGCAGCATGCTGGCCGCCTGGGCCTGGGATTGCCAGCTGCTGCTGGGCTGGGCTGTGAGGGGGGGTGGTGATGGGCCTCCCTCTGGCCTAGGCCCTAGGCGGTCGCACAACTGGCCTAGGCCCAGGGCCGGCCCTGGAAGCTCATTTATGGAGAATGGGGTGAAGCATACGTCCGTTTGCCCACGATGCTACAAGCCATTAAGCAGAGGAATCCGAGTATGGTGTACCATATTGATACCCATCCCAATAGGCTAGTGAACATTGGTGGGGTGACAAAGAAAATATTTATGCATGCATTCTGGTGCTTTGGTTCTTCTGTCGAGGCATTTAAGCATTGCAGGCCAGTACTAGCTATAGATGCAACCTTCCTAACAGGGAAATACAGCGGTGCCTTGATGACTGCATTGTCAGCTGATGCGGAGGACCATCTAGTACCATTAGCTTTTGCCTTGGTAGAGAAAGAGAACTCGCGAGACTGGTGCTGGTTTATCGAACTTGTCCGACAGGTGATTGGGCCGTATAGGGAAGTTTGTATTATCTCAGATCAGCATGTCGGTATAATGAATACCATGAGGACTCCTGTTCAAGGATTGCCACCGGTTCACCACCATTGGTGCATGAGACACTTTAGTGCTAATTTCCACAAGGCCGGTACGGACAAGCATCAAACAGAAGAGCTACTAAGGATATGTCAGATTGACGAGAAGTGGATATTTGAGAGGGATGTCCAGGCACTTAGACTGATTGTAGCCGAAGGTCCTCGTAAATGGCTTGAACATGAATTATTGGAGAAAGATAAGTGGTCCCGTGCATACAACAGAAATGGCCGCCGGTGGGGTTACATGACAACCAATATGGCCGAGCAGTTTAACAGTGTGCTAGTAGGTATCCGAAGGCTACCGGTGACAACCATAGTATCGTTTACCTTCATGAAGTGAAACGAGTTCTTTGTGAGCAGACATGATGAAGCAGAGAAACGCGTTCAGTTAGGGGAACGCTGGTCTGAGAAGGCCGCTAGTAAGATGAGGACGCAAAACACCAAGACAAGCAAACACACTTCAAGGTGCTTTGATAAGGAGAGTAAGACATACGAGGTCACTGAGAGGGGTGGAATAACACGTGGGGGTGTTAGGCTCGGTGCTAGATCGTTCAAAGTAGAAGGTGAGAGGAACTCATGTAGTTGCCAAATGCCATTGTTGTACCATATGCCTTGCTCACATCTCATCAACATTTATCGGATTCATGCAATTGACTCAGAATCTCCCAACTGTATGCCGTATGAGTTTCGTCGAAAGCCGTTGTGAACACATCGGCAAATCGCTTTGAGCCATACCTCAACCCCACACAGTGGCCACCATACGATGGTGAAGAATTTGTTGCGGACCCGGAGTTGAAGGTTAAAACAAGAGGGAAGACGAGATCGAAGCGCTTCAAGAATGAAATGGAGTCGGGCCTTGGTGGTTCTAGAAGGAAACCGCGTGTAGGTCTTCAAGTTGATGTTGCGCCGTTGCAAAATAGGTGTTCGTTATGTCACCAGGAGGGTCACAAGAAACCTAAGTGCCCTAAGTGTTCGAAAAAAAGAAGTCCAAAAAAAGCAGCAAGGTAAATTTTGTTAGGTCTATTTAAGTCAATGAGTGTTTTTGGTGATATCATATACATTGTTTTTGGTTTCTTGCATTCATTTTTTTATCGTATGTTATGCAAATATTAGTAACTGACAATATATTCCTTTTCTCTTAATGCAGGATGGCCGAGGAGGAAGAGGCACCGACTTACCTGGCCTTGGAGGAGTACTACGAGGCCCGGCATCGCGGGGCTGCGATCGAGCGGGGGAGGGTACGTATCGACATCCAGTCATTTCTACCTAAGTATCGATAACGTCTGCTTCACATTGTATTAACTATTTCATTTGAAAATGTTTCTACAGATGCTTCAACCGCTCCGAGTTAGAGCGCACGCCCCCCAGTGTTTGACGAGCGGTATGTCCCGTACCTCAGGACAGCTGGGTTGCTTGGGGTGGCCATGGTTGTGAATAGAGGATTGCCGGTGTTCAATGCTCCTGCATTGACAGCACTTGTAGATAGATGGAGGCCTGAGACACACAGCTTCCACCTACCAAGTGGTGAGATGACCATCACTTGGTAGGTGGAGCGTGAATGAGATAGGGCATGCCCTCAGATCTCCGAGGAGTGGTGAGAAGACAGAGAACACACTGCGCAATGTGCTTGAGGTAAAATGATCTAACATTCCATCCAAAAAAAGAAACATATGGTTTATGCCTAACAAAATCCTTTTGTAATGCAGAAAGTTCGTCGAAGGTGCCGCAAGCTGGCTGCAAGACTAGGTTGCAGGTCGGTTGGATTAGACGACGTATACCAACCGCGCAGACTACCACCACCACTACCTCAATCCGCGCGTCCAAGTACGACCCGACACTCCATCACGATAGAAGAGCGTGAAGAAGTTGGTGGTTCTTCATCATCACGCAATCCACAGGGGAGGGGAAAGGGAAAGGCACAGGCTACACCTAGGGACGACGACGACGACGACGATGACGATGACGACAACTACGTCGCCCCGGATGCTGAAGAGATAGGCATGTCGCAGCTGCCCACGACATACAACTTATGTTCCACTCGACAAGGGACAAAGAGGTAACCTTACTATTGTCATATGTTCTTTGATTTGCCTCATTATTTTTTGAAAAATTCTAGACATTGTATTTTCAAATGTAGGTATACTCTGGGGTCACAGGCTCTCCGGCGTCAACGGAAGAAGTAATTTCGGTGAAGTTCAACTAGTTCTCATCTTTTAGAACATGTGATGAACTTGTGAACTATGTGATGAACTTGTGGACTATGTGATGTTTGATGTGTAATTGAACTTGTCCCACTTGTTTGACGGAATTGGACTATGTGATGCTTGATATGGTGCAGATAATTGATTAGTATGCTTATTGTGAATTGGTTGAAATGTTTGCATTTGATGAATATTACTATGTGATGTTTGATATGGTGCGGATAATGCGCTGCGGGGGGCCGCACCAGGCTGGCTGGCCGGGGAGCAGTGCCAGCGACCTAGCCGAGGGAGGACGGTCGGGGGGGGGGGGTGTGGACGTGCGGCGCCAGCAATACTAGTGCCATGCCCTGGGGGGCAGCGCCAGCGACCTGGCCGAGCCAGGACGGTTGGGGGGGGGGTGGACAGGCGGCGCCAGTAGCCCTAGCGCCGTGACCTGGGAGGACGGCGCCAGCCATCCGGTAGAGGCAAGAAGATCGGTGGGTGGCCGGGGTGGCGCCAGCAATATTGGCGCCGTGCCCTGGGGGCGGCGCCAGCGACCTGGCCAAGCCAGGACTCTCGTGGAGGTGGACGGGCGGCGCCAGTAGCCCTGGCGCCGTGAGCTAGGAGGATGGCGCCAGCCATCCGGCAGAGGCAGGAGGATCGGTGGTGGCCGTGGCGGTGCCAACAATCCTGGCGCTGTGCCCTAGGCACAGCGCCAGTGACCTAGCAGAGCCAGGATGATCGAGGGTGGATGGCCCGGCGCCATCCTCCTAAGGTATGACGCCAACCACCCGGCAGAGGCAGGAGGGGTCCATCGGAGGAATGCAGCAACCAATCAGGCGTCCCATGGAGGAATGCCGACATGATTTTTGAAGGGCCAGCTAGGAGGGGACGCCGTGACAAATAGTGGCAAACCATGACACAAATTTGAACCTAACAAAACATACAAAATCGCATACATGCACCTCACTTCATCTAAACACAACAAAGTACAATAGCAACATCATCGAGTTTAAGTCTCAAAATTAAAATGTTTCCAGCTTGATTTTTCAATACTTTCGTTATTACGTTTCTTAGGGAATTTAAGATTCCCCAACAACTCCAATAAAACTACTGGGTGCATTGAGGATATTTCCTCTTGCTCGCGGCCTCTGGACCAGCTTCCTTGGCACGCTGTGCCCTAGCCAGCTTCCTCGCCCGCTCCTTCGCATGCTCTTCCTTCTCCACAAACTCCCTTGCCATCTCCCTGACCTCCCTCTCCTCCTTCCTCTTCCTCTCCGCGATCTATACTGCCGCAAGTCGGAGACGACGATCGAGCCGTTCCGCTTCCCATTCACGTTCCCTACGAAGCATCCCCGCATCGCGGGGATCAATCTCCATGTCAATCCATTCCACAAAGTCACACAGAGGAGGTGGTATCTTCGATACCTGCACATTCCTCGATTTAAATGATTTTCATTACAAATTTCAGTACAGTATCGCAACCTCGAAAGTATAACAAATTACCTCCATTGGCTTCGTCGCCTTTCCTTTCTTTACCTTTGCCTTAGGCTCGGGCTTAGGCTTCTCCGGACTGTACGTATAATTGCGACACATCCAATATCTCTGGTGGTATGTCTTGTGGTCATCACTTATTGCAATACAATGTCACCGCACCAACACATGGGACGGATAGCGTCCGGTGATGGTAGCTGCCTAGGGCAATAGCCAGTTTGATCCTTCCTTATCATTCTACAAAACCAAAATGATCTCCCGCTAAGTAAATTATTGTGACATTTTATCAACCCCTATCTTATAACATAATTAACTTGCTAAGCACTTAAAAACCGCCTATATTTTTAAAGTCAATATATTAAATTTGTCATCTTTCATGAAAATTTATAGATTTATATTTAGCTACGATTAACTTCTAACATGACATCAAATTTGTCTATCCTCCATATAGCACATAGCTACAAAATTTGACCTACATCAATTTTTCCAAACAATCATCCATTCAAGTCAACACTATACTCAACAAATCCTCAATTTAAATCTTCAAAATCAAAAATTTGGACAAAATATGGGTTCTAGAGTTACCTTTCGATCTACAAATTTCACCGATTAAAACGAGAAAAAAGAGGGGGGAATGGAGGAGTAGACCTTGCTCTTCGATTTTCACAAAAATTCCCACGAAAAACAGCTCCAAATTAAGTGGATTTGAGGAGGAGAGGTGAGAGGGGAGAGAGAGAGAGCTCTCAGCTCTCTCGGGTTCGGCTGGGAATGGCCGGGGCGATTGGGGAGGATGAGGCGGGGTGGGGCCCACGGGGGTTAAGGAGCTCTCACCCCGGGACGAGCGTGCCGGCACCACTGGCGCCGTGCTTGGTGGGGGCGCGCCAGCTACCCTGGCGCCGCCATATCGCCACGTCGGCTTCGGTGCTATGCGTGGTGCCACCGTGGCACCCCGACGGCGTCACCGGTGCTGGCGCTGTGATGTTGGACGGCGGCGCCAGTGTCTCTGGCGCACCAAAAGGGATCATTCCTGCAATAAGTTTTTCCAAGGGTTTATTTGTGAAATATGTTTTTTAAAAGGACCAAATTGTAAATAATCCTGTAGATTGTGGTAGCATCAAAGGTGACAGTAACGAGGTGGTGGGGTTGGTGTGTTCTTTGCTGCGCTAGGAGAAAAGATTATACTCTTTACTGGAGTTGAATATTGTACAGCTATATAGTAAATATAGTAAAGTGGTCAATGAGTGTAGAGCAATGAATTTAGATTGCACAACTACAAATAATCGAGCAATAAGTTTTTAAAAGTAATTGTTGTTAAGTACTAGTACAAAATCCAATTAACATATATTATCAAATATGTTTTTTTCCAACAACTATGTGCATTGAGCCCTTATAGAGCTGATGGCATGACAATGACAAACACAATCCAACTATTCCAGGTTGGAAGTTGTTGGAAATACAAGAAGTTTGATCACTCTTACAAATAAGTAATGTAAGTTAATAGTGTAACGCCTTAAGTTTCGAAATTTGTGTTATGTTCAATACAGCCATTTATGATGGAGCTCATGTATTCGTTCGTCCTTTCAAGTAAAAATGGTTAATCCAGATAACCTCAGTATAAATATATAACATTTATGGGTATTTGGTTGAGCACTAAATTTAGAATTATTCTAGAGTTGTGAAGCTGGTAAAAAATAGCTCTAACATTTTTATGTATTTTCTAGAACAAATTTACCTACTTTACTCTTAAAAAAAAGAACTAAGCATTTGGATCGACTCAGAAAAAACTAGGAGGTCTCTGCCTAACTGGCCAGACCTTAAGTGGGTGGCACATCAATCTATGGTAGCTAGCTATCCAATTGCTCCACAGTAATCTTGGCGTGTGACTAATTACTGACTAGTACCTCCGACTTTACTTGATCGATCGGTTGACGGAAGAATTTTAGGTCCAGATCGTCTCCAAAATCCAAACAAGAATCTCCACCAAAACAAATAGCCATTGGGTAGGAGGGCCCGCTCCCTCGACGAGATACACCGATGCCGACCTGACACGACAACGAGACGGGAAAAAGTTTTCGCCCCTTCACTTCTCTGTCGACTCAGACCCATGTAATACTCGCCATCTTATATATTGATAATGTTTTTTTAATAAAGATAAAAATAAAAATAAAAATTAAATTGGAACACGTAAAAAAATCATTAGCACATCATTATTTAATTTTAGTTATTATAGATTTAAAAATAAATTTATTTGATATTTGAAAGCAACTTTTATATAGAAAAATTTTCGCACGAAACGTATCTTTAAACCGTTTGAAAAATATGCTAATAAAAATCAAGATAAAATTTTTTATTTAACTAGAAAAGAATACCAACATAATGGAGGATCAGGTGACGGGGTGACGGCAACGATGTCTCGTTGGTCAAGTCCATCAAATTCTGGGTTTTCCATTACGAAATTCGTAAAGGCCAAGATGCTGGGTATTCTAATTGTGATTGGGCGCCTGGGACGACACTTTTGCTTGGTTAGTAGTTAGGCCACGCTTTCCCAGCACAAGCCTAGTGAACAACCCAAATGGCCGACAGGTAGAACAAACAACATAGCGTTAGCATTACCACGGTAGCTAGCTAGCTGGCATTAGCAGCTTAGGTACTGCTGTTAGTGACGACTGCCTACACCGATTCGTCTTACGCATTACCCATCACATCATCACCCCCTGATCATGAAAGCTTCCATTTCATGCATGCGGATCTTAATTGAGACTCCCTCATTTTCTTAACTAGGATATGCCCGTGTTTCGCAACCGAACCCATATAATTAAAAATTAGTTGGGTGAATTAAGAATAAAGTATTTATTATATCATATAATTGGTGATTGAGAATAATTAAGGAATAAAGAATTGGATCCTACGGTTGTTACGTACACATGAAGAAGCGAACCACCTCATATACGCGCAGTGGAAAGGGGATGGACAAAAAGAGGAGGATTGCAATTTTGAAGTAGTAGAGATATACGATAACGTCAAAGAGCCACCACGTTTGCTCTCGCACTCTGGTAATTCTCACATTACTCGAAAAAAAATCCAGATTTAACTAGAATTTATAATATCTGAAATTAGGATTTTAAAAAATAGGGAAAAGGAGTCAAAATGAAAAAAAAAATAAGAATCCGAGTAGAAATATTTTTTTAAAAATAATCTAAAATTCAGAAAAAAATAAAGAAAAAAAGAGTTCACCTAGAAATACAATTTAAGAAATCTACATTTCATATTAGAAAGAGTCCCCACGTAAATACATTTTTTAGATAATATGGATTAATCAAAATGAGGTACAAAATAATAAAAAACAACTTGATTGAAATAAAAAATTGCAAAATAAAATAAAATTCACTAAAGCTAGGAGTAAAAAAAACAGAAGAAGTGTCCATGTAAAATATAAAATACCCAGAGTCCATATATAAATACAACTTATAAATACCAAAAGAACAGTACGTGCAAGAATACTAGAGTGATATTAATTTTGAACTTAAATGATCAAGTATATTTGATTTTTGATGAAAATTCCATACTAAATCGCTAAAATGCTAAAAACCAGGAAAAAACTACTGAATTGGGAAAAAAGTATATGTTTTATTCTATAAGCTTTAAATTATAATTGATATATTTTATACAAAAACATGAAGCGTTCTTAAATTGTGATATCCACCTGGACTAATAACTAATAATGAAGAGGAATAATCTATTAACTTATTAAAGTAATTGTCAACGGGTTATATCCGTAGACCGTATTCTGAGGGTATTAGGATACGTTGGAATAAGGATCTACACGAAACAACATCAAACACACAAAAGACAAAAAAATATACTGGTTCAGGTCCCTCGTAAGATAATAACCCTACTTCAATTTATATGAGATTATGACGAGAACCCACAGATATTACAATAGAGAACAACAGAAAGTATCGAATACTGACGAGACCCCTGTCGAGAACGACCCGACGAGATCCAACCGGTAAGTTATCTTCAAAATCCTCCGGATTGCTTCTACTGTAGCGATGGCTTGCGCTATGATTCAATGATGTCGTACTCTCTGAGAACTTTGTATTTATACCACATACTGTCTTTGCTTTCAAGTAAAACTCGGAGAGTATTTTTGGTATACGAGATCATAGAGTTCGTATCTGTAACGCCCGTTTTGTCGCGGCGTTAGCGGGAAAACTAATTTGCTAAAAACCCTATTTGCGAAAGTTTGCTCTTCGGTTGAGTCTTGTCGAGTGCCAAGGTCTCGTGTTTCCCCTCTCAGTTCAATCCCGGAGAAAGCCGCGAAATCGGATTTCGAATCCGAGCCCTCAAACTCCTTCTTTCAATCTCTCAGGAAAAGTCTGCTTTACCTCCCTCCTTCCTCGGGCCGAATCTTTCTCGGCCTGCCCTCTCCCTCCCTTCCTTCTCGGGCCGCCCGGCCCAATTCCCCTTTCCTCCCTTCTCAGGCCGCTCGCTCGGCCTCCTCTCCTTGCTGGGCCGCGCGCCGCCCGGTCCGGTCCGCGTGGCCTGCCGCGCCGAACCGAGAGAGAGAGCCCCGCTCTCTGCTCTCTCTCCCCCCTCCGCCGTTCTCTCTCTCTCGTCCCGTTCCGTCGCCGGCGCCGTTCTCCCCCTCCCGGTCCCGCCTGCGCGCGTGCCGCCAAGGGGCCGAGCGCGCGCCCCTCTCCCTCTCTCTCTTCCACGCGCCCTTGCCCGAAGCGGCAAGGAGCGAGCTCCCTTTTCCTCCCCCTTTTTCCCCTTTTTCCCGACTGGCCGGCGTCACCGCTGCCGCGCTTGGCCGCTAGCGCGGAGAGCGCCAGCACGGTCCCCTCCGGGCGCTCCACCGCCTTCGCCAAACCGACCTACGCGCCCTCCCCAAACCGACTTAGCCGCTCCCCTTTAAATCCCCCTCCCCTCTCGGCCGCCATTGCCGCCCGCCGTCGAGCTCCATCCTCTTCCAACCCGCCGCGCCATGCCACCACCCCTCTTGCTGCCCGCCGCCGCGAGAAGAGGAACCCGGCGCCCTCTTCTTCTTCCCCGGCCCGGGACCGCGCCACACCACCGCCCTGCGCCGTCAACCTCCTTCTCGGCGAGCTCCTCCCACCGCGGTAATTCCTTGCCCTTCTTCCGCCTCCTTCTTTTTCCTCCCCAGTCTAGGAGCTAGTTAGTCCGTAGAACCCTCTCCCGGGCGCCGCCGTGGCCGTCGCCCTCTCCCCTGTCCTCTCCCCGAGCCACCGTTGCTGTCGCCGCCGCGCACCGTTGTCGGCCGCCGTCGCACCCCCGCGGCCCAATCCAAGCCGGTGGCTCGATTTCCCTCTCTCCCCTCTCGCCCCGGTGCCGTCCCCCTTCACCGGTCTCACGCCGCGCCGCCGATGGCTCCGCCGCTGCCGCACGCCGTTGATCCTGGCGTCCCCTTCCCTTTTTCCGCTCGCCGGCCTCCGTGGCCGCCACGTAGGCGCCACGCGAGCGCCAGCCGGCGCGTCCCCTTCCACCCGCCGGCCTCCGTGGCTGCCACGTAGGCGCCACGTGAGCTCCAGCCGGTGCGCCCCGATCGGACTCGGTCCGATCGGCCTCTCACTCGGCCTAGTCGGCCATCGCCCCCCCTCGGCCACTCGGTCTCTTGCCCCTCCTTGGCCCACTCGGCCTCCGGCCAGTCGGCCCGAGTTACTCGGTTCGGCCAGTCGGCCCCGAGTCACACAGGAGCCCAGTCGACCCCGAGTCACTCGGGAGGCCGGACCAGGCCACTCGGCCGCTCGGCCATCGGCCTCCCTTTCTCTCCGGCCCATCGGCCGCTAGGCCCATCGGCCACCCTTGCGCGCCGATCGGTCGTGGGCCAATTCTTTTGGATCGTCGGCCAGTCTATCGGTCTCCTCGGCCCATCGGCCTCCCTTGCTCGGCCTAGGCCGATCCCCTCGAAATAAAGTCCATTTCCAGTCCCCCTTTTCTTTTTCTTTTTCCAGGGAATTAATAATTCCTTTTCCTTTAGACAGAAAATCTTTAAATCTTTGGAAATTCATATCTTCTCAACCATTCGTCCAATTAACTCCGTTCCACTTTCAAAATTTCTCAAAAATCGAGATCTATCCAATGGCACGCTTAGTGGTCTTTAATAGGGCTTCTTTTTATCGCTTTGTTGAGTCGTCTCGTTTCGCGTGTAGTCTCGGAGCCCGAAGACCCGCAGTGCGCGGATTTCGAGGAATAAGCTCAAGATCTCGAGCAAGGCAAGTCACCTTTGATCAATTGAACCTATAATTTAAATTAAGTATTTTGATTCCGCAAACTATGCATTACTTAGGTTACACTTGGCACTTGGCCTCGGTTTGCAATACAACCGGCAGGCCCTACCCAATTGCTACATTCACCTCCCTTGATATTTGAATACCCCAACACCCTTGTCACCCCTCAGGTGAAGCCTCGGTATCCGTACCTCGCGTACGAATATCGAGACTCCCCTCAAACTTTAAAATTGATCACCTGGGTAAAACTTGAGTTTACAAAATGCTTGGAAAACCCGACACTTGGGTCGGTGCCTTGAAAATAAAGTGAGTTTCTAAAACTCGCGGTACGGAAGACGTACTGGAGGTACGGTCTGCCCGTTCTCGCTCTAAGGACCGATTCCTTGGGAATTACATCCAAGCATATGTCAAGTACGACCACATGGGTGATATGGGACGCCCCTGGCTGAGTAATTAGCTAGGCCAGGGAAATCTTGATGCCAAGGGACAAGTGGATTCGCCGGGGTGGTGTCAGGGAGGACCCCTGGGCTTCCTGGCACAGTATGGTCTGGGACCTAACCTGGTGTTGGTCCGTGGGACCCCTCCCGTTGGCATAAGATGACCCTGAGTCGGCTTTCGAAATGCCTTGTCGTGAAAGCCTCAAGGTCGCCAGACGTGACCGAGAGTCGCGGGCTGGGTGATTCGGGGTTAGTAACGTCGTGTGGGTAAAGTGTACCCCCTCTGCAGAGGTTAATAACTGTTCGAACAGCCGTGCCCACGGTCATGGGCGGATGTGAGGTGATTCCTTAGCGTAGTTTTACTGTTTTTCCTTGTGAACTGCTGTTGGTGCGAGGTTTTCCCTTCTGTGCTTGGTTTAAGGCTGTTGGAGCAGCCGGAGTCGGTGACGATTGGCAGGGAGCCTCTCGTACCGATGTGTTGATTTGTGGCTGTTGGTGCAGCCGGCGTTGGTGAGCGATTGGCAGGGAGCCTCTCGCGTGTGGCTGTTGGAGCAGCCGGGTCGGTAAACGATTGCCAGGGAGCCTCTCGTGCCGACAAGAATCAATCGATACATTTTCACTGCTCCGGCCGGATGAGACGCACTGTCTCGTCCGCGTCGTTGAGAAGCACTTACTTAAATGTTTCTGAAAGTCTTAAACTAAAATCAATTGTGAAAAACAACTGGCTTTCCCTTGAAGCTTGCATTAAACACCTAATTCCCCTGACTTGCTGAGTACTCCCGTACTCACCCTTGCTCTATATAATTAAACCCCCCCCCAGTTCTCGAAGACGAAGGGGTGGACCCTGCTGATGAAGAATTCTTCCAGGAGCAAGCCGACTTCGAGCAGTAGTAGGGTTTCGGCCTTTCCCCAAGGCTTTGCTTGTGGCTTAGGGCTAGTCTCCGCTTTCCGCTTCCGCCTTTTTGTAATGTTGTTGTGAACTCGGGTTCTGTCCGCAGTTCCGACCTTGGTTGTAATCCTACTCTTAATAAAGAGACCGCTGTGGTTGTGATATTCAGTCTTCCTGTTGTACCAGCGCTATTTCCTGGGACTGGTACAGGCATACAGGTTAATTTGGATCGCCTTACACTGGTCCCCGCTCGGGGCTAGTTTGGGGCGTGACAGTATCTCTCCCGAATAGGACTTTAACACCATCTATTCGAGAGACGATTTTCCTGCATATTGGCTAAATTTCATAATATTAAAATAACCTTCCTATATACTTAAGGATATGTCGTATTCGTATACTTCATAACCCCAAGGATAGAAGGTATGTCTTATCCGTAACCCTGACAGTAATAGAAAAAGGAGTCTACATGTTCGCTCGGACAATCTAGAAATTCTCATGTTTATCGAAGAAAAAGAAAAAAATAAAGTTCATATAGAAATAATATTTAAAAATAGCTGAAATTCATAATTAAAAAATAAGAAATATTGAAAGAGGAGACAAGAGTCCGTATCGGTATACAATTTAGAATTAATTGACATTCAAAATTTAAAAATAAAAAAGTAGAGGTTAGAGTCTAGATAGATATAAAATTTATATCTAAAATTTGGAATTAAAAAAAAGAAATATTCAAAGAAAAGTTTAGAGTGCATATAAAAATATAATTTAAAAATAAAGAAAATTTGAAATTAAAAAAAAGGAATATTGGAAGAAGAGTATGGAGTCCATATAGGAATTTAGAACTAATTGAAATTCGTAATAAAAAATAATAAAATTAGAATTAGAGTTTAGAGTACATATTAAATTAAAATTTAGAAATAACTAAAATCCAAAATTAAAAAGTAAGGAATATTGAAAGAAGAGTCTAAGTCCATATAGGAATACAATTTAGAAATAACACAAAATGAAAGATGAATGAGTCCATATAAAAATACAATGTGCAAATAACGGAAATTTTGGAATTAAAAAATAAGGAATATTACAATAAGAATCTAGATTTCATATAGGAGTACAATTCAGAAATAACTTAAATCCAAAATTCAAAAATAAGAAATATTGAAAGAAGGGTTTGGAGTCCACATAGGAATAAAATTTATAAATAACATAAATTTGGAATTAAAAAATTAAAAATATTGGAAGAGGATTCTGCGGTGCATATAGAAATACCATTTAGAAATAACAAAAAAATCAGAATGAAAAATTATTAATAACTATCACGTATATACTTTTTAATATGAATATGAATACTGCATAGTTTGGTCAGGTTAGTACAGAATTTAAAATTATGTTACCATTTTAATATTTTTAATAATAAAATATGAAAATATATATGCTATTATGTGAAAAAAAATATACAAGCACTAGTAAACAAACCCTTTTTGCATACGGATCGATTGCAGTTTTGCATGCGGATGTAACAACCGCATGTACCAAGGTGTCTGTAAATATAGCGGTTTTTTCATGTGGCCAGCCCAACCGTATGCGAAAACGGGATTTTAACAGATGGAGCGTTATGTGGTCCGACTACGACAATGATTTTTGGACAAAAAAATAAAAATGAAAAATGAAAAATCAAAACCCTAGATCGGGAGCATCCATTTGCCGTTGTCACCAGCAGCCGCCATGGCGCCACCACCGCCACGCACCGGGAAGGGGGTGAGGGCGCACAGGCCCGTCCCATTGCCACCGACCGTATCGGAGGAGGAGGAGGAGTCGGTGCGGATCTGCCACTCCCGAGGTCAGCGTCGATGGATCCGTCGTCGCTAGCTACCGCCGCACGTCGAGAAGGGGATGAGGGCGCGCAGGCCCCTCTCGTCTCCGCCGACCACATTGGAGGAGGGGGAACCGGTGGATCCGCTGTCCCCGAGGCCAGCGCAGGCGGATCCGCCGCCCGCCGTCACCTCCCGTCATCGTTGTCGCAGCCGCTCCCTAGGGCGGCGGATCCGGCCCTCCCGTCTGTGGCGCCATCGGATCCGCCGCCCTCGTCGCCCGCCATCGCCGTTGCCGCAGCTGCTCCCAAGGGTAGCGGATCTGGCTCTCCCGAGGGCGACGCCGCCGGATCTTGCCCTCACCGCTCGTCCTCATCGTCGCCACAGCCGCTTCTGGCCACCTCCTTGTCGGCAACGCTGCCTCCCACTGCCCGCTCCCGCTCGAAGGAGGAGAAGAGAGGAGAGGAAAGGAGAGGAGAGAAAGAGAAGGAGATGAAAATAATCAGGAGAGGAAGAGAGAGAGGAGAGGAGGTGAAAAAATTTGAAGTGGTGAAAGAAAAAAGAGAGAGGAGTGGAGAAAAATATCTGTGGAGAAGAGGAGGTATTTTCACATTTGGACCAGTTAAGATGTCCTCATATGCAAATCTATTTTCGCATGTGGCACATTAAAAGGACCGCATACGAAAATAGACTCATTTTTACATGTGATCCCTTAAGAGGCCCACCTGCAAAAATAGATCCTACAAAAATAGATTGTTGCATGCAGGCCTCTTAAGGAGCTGTATGTGAAAATGAAGGTCGATTTTTGCAGGCGTGACTAGTTACGGTCCGTCTGCTACTTATAAAGGTTCTCGTACAGAAAAATCGTTTCTGTAGTAGCGAAGGATGCAAGACGTGCAATCATATTACCTGCTAGTTTGTAATCATGTAAAAATCCCAGCGATAAGCGCTGATAATAAGTGGCATTTTCTTATTTGAATGAGTTATAGGCCCTGTTCGTTTCTTCTGAAACAGTGCAGATAAAAAATAAACTTTCGTGGCACGCTTTTCAAACTCCCAAACGGTACGTTTCGTGTGAAAATTTTTAATATGAAAATTGCTCTAAAATGTTAGATTAATCCATTTTTCAAGTTTGTAATAATTAAAACTCAATTAATCGCACGTTATTGTCATCTCGTTTTGCGTGAAACACTTTATCTTCATCTTTATCTTTATCTTCAGGACTTTCAAACACCACCATAAACTATCACAAACATGCAATATCTATCTTTGGTAAGTGAAAGAATGTCAACGGAGATGATGAGAAAATACCAATATTAGTTCGAAGATGGAGAAAAAGAGAGAAACATATATACCATAAATATGTTATATCTTTAATATATTATATATAGTGTTAAGCATATACTAAAACGAGCCATGATGTTCGCATGTTTGCTTTATGTGATAGAATTATCAACTTAATCGGAATATCAGATGCATAAACTTTTATCAAATTGGGCTAGAATTCAAAATTATATTGCCATTTTCAATATTTTTTCACAATAAAGTGTGAAATTGTATCAACTATTTTTTTCCGGCCACTAAACTATATCTATTATTGCACAAATTATTTTTAAGAATACTAGCCGCATAATTTGTACATACCACTACCTAGTTTTAAATAACAGTGTCATATCTCTACTTCTTTAAAAACGACAAAGTCGTCTTTCTTTTATACCCTTCCCCAAGTTGTTCGCTCCTTCGCGCAAACATAACCACCGTGTTTTTTTAATCCACACCCCTGACCAATCCTCGATTATATGTGGGCCTGGCTCATTGACAAGCACATTTAATTTCTAATCATTTATAGGTCCAACTCGTTGCATAGCACGAGTATATTACTAGTATTAAAAAAACAGGAATAATAGTGCAAAGATTTATCAAAGATTTATCAGTTAACACGAGTACACGACTTCACCGGCCGGTCCAGCTAGCCAGCAGCTAGATCCGGCCGCCTTGCCTTGCCTAGCCTAACCCTTTCTGCCGCCGCCGCACCACCACCGGTCGCCCGTGCCCGTGCCCCGGCCGCCGCAAAAGATATTTGAGATTCACCACGCCAACTTTGTAGTACTCGTAGCTTGCACTTTTCGCTTCCACGCACCGCGCGTGCGCCGCGGCCGGCGCGACACGTGGTGAACTCCCGCGGCGTCGGTCGTTCAAACTTTGGCCATCACCACGTCGGCGGCGGGAGCCACCGCGCCCTCCTTCTCCCCGCCGCCGGCTGCGGCGCCAGCGCCGGGGCCGACGACGACGCCGCCGCCGCCGCCGCTGTGTTCCTCCCGGCTCTTGCCCCAGAGCACGTTGTAGAGGCCGGCGACGAGCAGCAGGCTGCCGATAATGCTGCGCGCACCGAGAGAGAGAGATGGACATTTTGTCAGGATATATCACGACATCGACGTACGCTAGCTGATCGAGAGCGAGTGTGCGTGAGAGATCACGACAGCGAAGGAGCAATATGCTTGGCATGCATCTGTGCTTTGTGTCTCGTGATGGCGAAGGCATGTCGATCAAGAAATTTTAGTAGCTTTACCTTCCTAGGCTGACGTCCTCGCCCAGCAAGAACGACGCGATGACCATGGTGAAGACGAGGCTGAGCGGCATCGACATGGACAGGAACACGGGCCCCTTCTTCTCGATCACCCAGATCTGCAGGTAGTACGAGATCGCCGCCACCACGATGCCCTGAAACAAACAACGATTACCAAGTGCAAGGTGGCGATCGAAAGCAAAGAAAATCACGGCAGAATCATCGATCGATCGGTGTCTTACGGTGAAGAGGACGCCGACGAGGCTGACGGCGCCGGGGAGGATCCACCGGGAGAAGTCCCTCTCGAGGACGAGCGCGATCACCAGCGACTGGACGCTCGCGAACACGCACTGCAGCGTCGTGTTCATCAGCTTGGACGGGTACTCCAGCAGCAACGGCCCCTGCTTCACCGTCCAGAAAGACCATATCACGACGGAGGTTGTCATCAGGAAGATCCCCAGCGCCCAGTGCTTCTTCGAATGCTCGGCGGCGGCGGCGGCGCTCGCATGGTGCAGGAGCTGGTGGTGGTTGAAGGACTTGAACTCCGGGCCTTGGTACAGAGCCAGCACGATGACGCCGCCGATGCAGAGGAGTATCCCCGACGCCTTCGCCATGCCATGGCTGCTCTTCAGGTTCAGAGTCTCCATCCTAATTGGTTGCAAGAAATTAATTAATGTTCGTCAGTTCATTGATCAGATTGTTAGTAGAACCAAACACGATCAGATTGTTTGATTCTTTGTCTGTCTGACCTGAACATGACAGCCAAGATGAAGGCAACCACCGGCACGATGTTGAAGATGGCCGACGACGAGGTGGCTGATGCGTAATTGAGGCCAATGCTGTAGAGGTTTATCGTTCCGGCCATCCTGACAATTTTCAGCAAAGGAGTTCTTATTCCGAACAACAGTCTGTTCTTCAGCTAAAACACACACCAGATGTTCTAGTTATCGATTTACCCGTAGAACCCATGGACAAAGATCTTGGCAGACAGTCGAAACGTCAGCGGCGGCGCCTGCTTCTTCCTGCAAATTGAAGAACATCATGTCAGATCAACACTTCCATCCATGACAGTTTCAGAAAGGCACACATGCACACAGAGACTGAAGAACCCATTGGCTGCTACCTGATCTCGAGGAAGTAGGCGAAGGGTAGCAAGAAGATCGCGGCGACGGCGTGGCGGTAGAACACGAACACCGTGGTGCTCGCGCCCTCGTTGAAGGAGGCCTTGGTGAGTATGTGCATGCCCGCGTATATCAGCCTGATGAGCACCACCGTCGCGTACACCTTGCCGTTCCCCATGGCTGCAGCTACTTGCAAGCTAGCTAGCTAAGACGATTGATCAGTGATCACTGATGTATCAATACTGTTTTTGTGTATGCTTCGCCAAGCTCCCTGTATATATACTATCTCTCTGTGTGTGTTAGGCTGGTAGCTACCTAGCTAGAGCCTAGCTGTTAATTATTTGTGTGAACATTGAAGACCCACTAGGTGTGTTCGGTAGGAGCGAGTGGAACCCTCCTCCGAAAAATTAAGTATTAGTTAATTTTTTTTGAAAAATAAATTAATATGATTTTTTAAAAAAACTTTCATATAGAAAATTTTTGTAAAAAACATATCGTTTAGCAGTTGGAAAGCGTACGTGCGAAAAACGAGAAATGTGAGTTGAAAAAGTTAGGGAAAAAACATAGCCTAAAGTGATATGTAAGGGAGGAGAGAAGCTGAAGCTTCTTAGCATGTTCTGCTTCATCCATGCTGGATCAGATCAGATCAACAACAATTTCAGGTTGATACAGTGGTCATATTATGGGCAAAAGGGCTTAAAAAAAAGAAAGATAAAGTTTTGTGTGTGTGCATGCAAAAGGGTTCAGGTTAGGATGACAAGACTTGATTTTGAGACGGCAGGATATCATGATTCATGTGTGAGTTTTTAAAAGAAACGGAAGAAAAGATCAGATTTTAATTGGTGCAATGGTCATGTTAACTGAAAGATATACGAGTAGTGCGCTGGCCACGTACGAAAACAAACTGCCACTTGAATCAGCAGAATGGCAATTTGTTGGATAAAGCGCGAGTGCCCTGAAATTGTTTAGGGAAAAAGCTTAGGCTATAATATCCTTTGGTGAAGCTTCTTTGGCTAATCGTCTGACTATTATTTTTTGGGATGAATATCATGTGCGCCGTTAGGAAATATCACGAGAGCAAATAGTTAAATCCTTCTCAAACAGTTATAGTCGAAGATAACGACAGCTGTAGCCGAAGATTTAAAACCCTGCTTCTAAATAATTAATTATAGTTTAGTAGTCACTTTCTTTTCAATTGATCATCATATTAAAATACACCAAGAACAAGGATAGTCAATAACTCTCCGGTACTCCGGTAACAAACTCGATGTGTACATCATCTCTATTTTTTTAGTCAATAACAAACTAAGACACTACATGTTGATTATAAATTCTTGTGTGCATGAATGCATGCATTAATATTCATTTAATCTCATGCACAAATAACGAGTAGATTTAGAAAAATAATACTAATACAATGATCATTTAAAAATAACTGTAAAAAATATACTATGATTAATTAAAAATGAAGAAAGTACCACACGTTGGATCGAAATAGCCTTTAACACTATTGCCATCTGTTAACTGTTGACAAGTGATATAACATCCTAATTAAGTCGATCCTGGCGATTCCCTGTGGCCTTCGGACTTGGATACAAATTAAAATGGATTTTCAACATCAGTAGATGCAATGTGAGCTTTCTGAACCTTCCTTTTTTTTTCTCTTTACGGAAAGATGCATGTACGACCACCTTTACCACGTTCAAAGCTGAAGTGCTTTGTCTAGATACGCACTACACACACGTATTTCACGATCACACACATTAAATTATTTTAAATTTACTTGTGATATTTGAAACGGAATTAGGCTGTGCTTGTTAGTCTGTGTTCCCAGCGCATACAGTGCGCACGAAAAACAGAACGGTTCATTAACACGTGATTAATTAAGTATTAGCTAATTTTTTAAAAAAAATGGATTAATTTGATTTTTTAAGCAACTTTTGTATAGAAACTTTTTAAAAAAAAACACATCAATTAATAGTTTGAAAAGCGTGCACGCGAAAGAAAAGAGTGATGAGTTAAAAAGATAGGTGAATAACAAAGGCTTAGGTGGCGTTTGGATCCAGGGACTAATTTTTAGACGATGTCACATCGAATGTTTGAGTGCTAATTAAGAGTATTAAACATAGACCAATAATAAAACTAATTGCATAAATGAGTGCTAATTCGCGAGGCAAATTTTTTAAGCCTAATTAATCCATAATTAGCACATGTTTACTGTAGCATCACATCGGCTAATCATGGATTAATTAGGCTCATTAGATTCGTCTCACAGATTAGTCTAAGGTTATGAATGGGTTTTATTTTTAGTCTACATTTAATACTTTTAATTAGTATATAAACATTCAATGTGACAGAGGCTAAACTTTAGCCCCTGTATCCAAACAGTGCCTTAGTAGCCGTGGACTGGACGCAGAATATTTCCTTTTTCTTTAATTTTTCTGGTTCTGATGCATGGCTGCTGAGCTCAAGGAGTGGAATCTAGGACGTGAGCAGCGTACGTACGTAGGCGGTAAGAAGGTAGAATTATGGCACTCCTTACTTAGGTTTTGTTCGGCTGCATGAGTTCGCAACTTATCTTTCTCGTGTTCTGTGCGCACGTATTTCAAACTATTAAACGGTGTATTTTTTACAAAAAGTTTTTATATGAAAGTTGATTTAAAAAATCATATTAATCTATTTTTTAAAAATAATTAGTAAATACTTAATTAATCATGTGCTAATGAGTCATTCCGTTTTTCGTGTGGAGGAATGAGTTCCCAACACACCATACCAAACACAGCCTTAATGTTCTCTCCGTCCAATAGAAAACAAACCTAGTGCTTCCACCGTTTCAAAATATAAAAAATTTTGAGTGAATGACATATTCTAGTACTATAAATCTAGACAAGAAATATTGTCGGTGACATGGGACCGGGGGTATCATGACTAGAGGCTTGAGCAGTCGCGGTCACCCACGTGGCCCGACCCCTCGGGGGGGTCGGGCCCGAGGGTGACGTGGCCGCCCCTCCCTCTGTCTCCCCGAGGGGTCGGGCCGCTCCCGTTTCGGCCCCGAGGGCTGGGGCGCCCCGACCCCCTGTGATTTTGGCGCCACGTGTGCGAGTTAGGTGAGCACCGCAGGGCTCACCTAACCGCATTTATAGCGGATCAGACGAGCGCGCCACGCCGCATTTAATGCGGCGCAGCGCACGCTTATCCGGTCCGTGATCGGTCGCGGTGTGTGACCGGTCACAGACCGGTCAGATCGCGGGTTAGGTGGCGACAGGCGGCCTGTGGCACGCCTCGCCCCGTCCTGTCAGAATGATGAGAGCCTCCTGGCTCTCGTCCCTAGCCGGGGCCGGCATGCTGACTCCTGGAGTTGGTATGTCAGTCCCGGTCAGATCCATTTCAGACTTCAGCGCAAGCATGATAAGGAAGTCGCTTGCCGTTTAATGAAAGTTGAAACGGGCGTCCGTCGGGAGAGCTGGCGAGCGGGGCAGGAGGCGTGCACCGTGCCTGTCAGAGGTCACTTCCGGCTGTAGACTAGCCCTCATTGTAAAAAGAATGTTTCTTTTCTTAGACAGCTTGAGGCCCATGTGGTGACCCCTTGCCAGATAAAAGGAGGCCCAGGCCTAGGAAAGAAAAAAAAGGGACTCCGACGAGTACGCTCTGGAGACCGAACTCTCTTTGTATTGTTGGAGACCCTCAGATCCACCAGAACACAGGAGTAGGGTGTTACGCTTCTCAGCGGCCCGAACCTGTCTACGTCGCCCGCGTCTTATGCGTTTCCTCTCTCGCTGACGATCCTCAGATCGAGGGCGAAGAACCTCACTTAGCGCCCCCGGCCGAACCGGCAAAGGGGGGCCCGCGCGGTCTCCCGGTGAGGAGCCCCTTGCTCCGTCAAATATATTCAGATTTGTAGTATTAGAATATGTCACATCTACCCAAAATATGAATATGACACATTTTAATACTATGAATTTGGATCTGTTCAGATTCGTGTTCGTGGTACTAGGATGTATTACATTCACCCAAAATCTTTTATATTTTGAGATGGAAAAAGTAAGATATGACATATCTTAGGTTTGTCCAGATTCATAGTTAGCATATATTATATTCTCTGTTAAATTCGTTTTTTTATGAGACAGAGAAAATAAATGATATCTTATCTTTCGTCATATAGGTTTTTGATAAGCCCTGGAACGTACTTAAAATTTAATCAAGGGTCTTTTGTGATGTCATCATTCTCTGACATTGTAATATTTACGCTACAAAGTGACCTCATATTTTTGTCTATAACATCTCATGTAGACTAAGGCTCTGTTCGTTGGAGTGAGTTCTCAACTCATCCCACTCGTTTTTCGCGCGCACGTTTTTCAAGCTGCTAAACGGTGTGTTTTTTTTAAAAGTTTCTATATGAAAGTTGCTTTAAAAAATTATATTAATCTATTTTTCAAAAAAAAGTAAATACTTAATTAATCATGTGCTAATGAGTCGCTCCGTTTTTCGTGCGGAGGAAATTTCTTCCCAACTCATACAAACAAACACACCCTAAACCCCTTAGGGTGCGTTCTTTCAGAGGATTTTCCGAAATACACCGTGTGCACGGAAAACGGAACGGTCTATTAACACGTGATTAATTAAGTATTAGCTAAATTTTTTTGAAAAATGGATTAATTTGATTTTTTTAAGCAACTTTTGTATAGAAATTTTTTGAAAAAAAATACATCATTTAGTAGTTTGAAAAGCGTGCGCGTGAAAAAAAATGATGAGTCGGGAAAACGAGGAAAAGAACTCAGCCTAAATACACATTTATCATTATTGGTATGGTAGTTTGAATGTGCCTAGAAAAACACCACGATGAGGGCACTACTCACACAACACGGCTTCCTAGGCGGTGGCTTCACACGTTACTCTACTTTCCAAACATAACTCCCGTGACTTCGGCAGGTTTCACGCACCAGGCAAGGTCACCCCTCCTAACTCGGTGACTCGGCTCCAATGTGAAGGCGTGAGGTCACCTGATAAATTGACATGCGTGTCACCATATCGTATGTACTCATCCACAGTGTGCTAAAAACTTGATAATAAGGAGTCCTACTAGGTGTTTTGGAAGTTAATCTCGCGGCACGTAAAAAGAAATGACTTATTAACACATAATTAATTAAGTATTTGCTAAAATTTTTTCAAAAATGAATCAATATGATTTTTTAAAGCAACTTTCGTATATAAACTTTTTGCAAAAAAACACACCGTTTAGCAGTTTAAAAAACGTGCCCACGAAAAACGAGAAGTGCAGGGGCGGAACTCAGCATAACTGGCTCATTATTATTGTGGAGCAGGTAATAAAATGGGTATAGTAGTATCATATGATAGTAGCACTATTGCCCTGGTGACAAACAATAAACAAATATTAAACCTCTTTTCTATCTCATTCTCTCTTCTTCACCTATTCATTTCTTTTAAACGTGAGACATAGCTTACTACCCATACATATACAGTGTGAGAACTAAAACATCTACTGTTTGATTTTATGGGTTCCATCTTGCTATTCACTTAATAAAGATACATTGAGAAGCCCTAAGAACTGTACATATAATCCTTGTTTTTATCGTGTTGTTTAGATCTTGATCCAACCCATGATGAGCCTAGTTGAGACTTTCTTTAATTTTGGATACATAGCATGCCAAAGTCTTTATTATCTTATTATTATCTTAGGGTGAGTTTTTTATCCAACTTTCCCAACTCATATCTTTCTTTTTCCACGTGCACGCTTTTCAAACTGCTAAACAGTGTGTTTTTTGCAAAAAGTTTCTATACGAAAGTTGTTTTAAAAAATCATATTAATCCATTTTTCAAAAAAAAATTAATAAATACTTAATTAATCATGTGCTAATAAGTCACTCCGTTTTTCGTGCGAAAAAAATATTTTGTCAAACCTAACAAACGAACCCAACCTTGTGGTGGAGTAGCAGTATTGTTTCATAGCAATACTTTTTCATTATATAGAACTATGCGCACACACTTGTGAGTCTGCGCATTTAAGACACGTCCAACGGTAGTGTAAACGATAATTTCTAATACAGAATTGTGCATATATATGATTTCACTCGTAGTACGGTGAAAACTATTGTTTCTTTTTTTTAAAAAAAAGTTACGCGATACTTTTATGAAATGGAATAAAATAATTGATATAACTGTTTTCTTCTTTTCTTTTTTGCGATTGATGATATGACATCAGGAACCTACCAACCAAATGACATCACCACTACCCTTGCTGCTTTCTTAGTCAATCGTAGACCATAGATGTGAAATTCCACGACATTTCTACAAAGAGACAAAGGCGATCGAGTACCTTAAAGCAAGGGCGAAAATAAGAGGGAAAAAAGCTACTTTGGACACCTGTGGTACTCACGGAGAGAAATTATAGACCGCTATTTTCTTCTAAAGCAGTTTATATCGACCGGATTTTTTTTTGGTCTGTGTGTTAGGGAGAGCAAAGTCCCAATGGTTTGCATTGGTTACAGTTTACACGCTCGATTGTTTCATCTTCGGCTTAATTATCAGCCTTAACAAAAATACCAATTTTATTGATTTCGATATTTTTTATTTTATCTTTTAAATTGATATTTAAGTTGTTAAAAATTTATGTATAAATTATTTTGTAATCGCTAATAAGCTTATAATTAGCTGTAAATGAAACGATAGAAGCATAGCGATTAAATTAACTGCCTTCATAATTCCAACCCAGTACGGCTTATCGGCCACAACTAAAATAATTGATTTTTTATTATAGTTTATTTTTTAAATTGATTTATAAGTTGCTAAGAACATAAATAAAAATTTTTACATATAAATTATTTTATTGGATCGCTAAATGTTATAGCTTATAATCAACCGTGGAAGGAACGACGGAAGGAAAGTGATTAGCTTAGCTACCTTCATAATTTAAACGCAGTAACTATAGTTTATTTATGGGAATCCCAATATATTATTTGTAAGTTGTACTACATCCATCTGAAAATATAAAAATTTTTAGAAATAGACATGGTTATTAAAAAATAGATAGAATTAAATGAAAGAAGATTATGATTTGGATAAAAAGTAAAGGTAGATGAAAAAATTAAATGATAAAAGGTTATGATTGGTTGGGAAGAGAATATTAATGAAAAAGTTGTTATATTTTAAGACAAATTTTAAAGACTAACCATTTTTATATTTTAAGACGAAGGAAGTAACTATTAGTGCCACCAGAATTAAGTCAAAACCAGACACTAAAAGGTGCAAATTGGTCCCGGATCATGCAACCGATAGTAGCAAGCACTAAAAGCAAGTACTGCTAGTGTAGCGCATCATGCATGCATACCGTCGAAACAAAAGCTATTTCTTATGTGTCTACTGCTAAGCAAGCGGTGATCGATCCCCATCGACAGTGGCAACACGGCAACGGCATGATCAGGCCTGCACTGGGCTGGCAAGATTACAGTGAGTTGGTGGGCTTTGATTGGTGTTAAGTGGAGTTGAGTCCAATCATGGGCTCAGCGTTCAGCTATTGGGATTTTTTTGGATCGGAGTTTGGAAAGAGCAAACTGGGGCTTTTAGCAGCTAGGTCTGATCGATGTAGGGACTTACATTCAAGTGTGTTGCTCTACAGGAGCCCACGATGCCTTTCCAGGTTCGTTATATTTTTCAAGGTTTTTTTCTTCAAATTGCTCTTTAGATTTTCTTTATCCCTCCCAAAGTTGATAAGGGGATGTTATTATACGGGATCCCATTTTGACACAATATGACATCAGATGTGTACCAAATCTTAGACATATGTGGGTGCCAGATCTAATATTGGATGTGTATTAGTCTCATACCAAAGTACGGGATTGGACATGATACACGTATGTCAGGCCTAGTACATGTGTGGTATCAGGCCTCATACCCATGTTACCAGACTCGATCCCCCTCATAAGATGATATCTATGTGGAATTAGGCTAGATCCGCAAGCAAAATGGAGACGACGACCACACATGACGTTAGGAGGCGGTGGCATGGCACATGAGCCGTCAGCAGCAGCAAGAGACGAAAATTAGTGCAGCCCCCACATGCAGAGAGAAAAAGGAGGAGGGAGGAGCTGAAAAGAAGAAGGGAAAAGAGGAGACGAGGCCTCGATTGTGGAGCATACGGTGACGAGAACTGCTATCGCACGAGATACTGTTCGAACGGTACACTTTAATGAATCGTTTTCTTTTCTCTCCTACTCAGAGCTCCCACGTGCAAAAGGAACAATGAAACAGAAGGACTCCTTCTTGGCTCCCTCGCTTGGCCATAGCAACAACAAACAAGGAGGGAGGCGCTGACGAGAGGAAGGGAGAAGAGAAGTCGGTGAAAGGTCGCTCCACGGTCGCCCAAGAGGCAACTACACACGTCTCCCTCTCCGCGATTTAGTACCAAATACCTAGGGTACCAAACTTGATACCTAGAGGTACCAGATCCAATACATGGTACCTAGGTATCGGGTACTGCGCACCGCGTACCAAATCTTGGTACCAGGGTGTTGGGTACCGGATACCTTGTAC
This sequence comes from Oryza officinalis, assembly GCA_008326285.1. NCBI lineage: Eukaryota > Viridiplantae > Streptophyta > Magnoliopsida > Poales > Poaceae > Oryza > Oryza officinalis. The sequence goes on from BDMV01000007.1 coordinate 39,730,959, forward strand.
CAGACTTTATACCTAGAGGTACCAGATCCAATACTTGGTACCTAGGTATCGGGTACTGCGCACCGCGTACCAAATCTTGGTACCAGGGTGTTGGGTACCGGATACCTAGTACCAGACTTTATACCTAGAGGTACCAGATCCAATACTTGATACCTAGGTATCGGGTACTGCGTACCGCGTACCAAACCTTGGTACTAGGGTGTTGGGTACCGGATACTTGGTACCAGACCATGGTACCTAGTAGGTATCAACTATGATATCGCTAGGTATTAGGTCTGATACTTAAGTATCATGATACCACCGATGTGATACATTAGAATATCATGATATTATTCGAGTATCACTAGGATATCCATAAAAACATCGGTGTATCAAGAGAAAACTCAAGAAAAATCAGTAAAAAATCAATTCAAGAAAAATTCTAATCAACAACACCAAATCAACGACAAAGCACCTTATGGCCAGAAACATTACTACATGTTGTCATTGTCCCAGAAAACAAGCAGCAAATCATAAGAAAAAGTGCACAAAAACCTTCAATATAGTTAGCTCAAATCAATGAGAAAAACCAGCCCGAGAAATCACCTCTCAAAATGCTTCAAAGACACAAAAAGAAAAACCAACAAAAAGTTTGCCGATTCGATTTACCACCTCCAACAAAAGAAGCTTGCTGTGAATCACAGTTAGCAACCAAAGCTAGTGCAAATCATAGAAGTCTCATGAATCTCCCTTGCAATCCCTCCACTTTGAGTGGAGTTGGCCTTCCACGACAGCATGGATCTAGTCGTCGTTGATCACATGGACAGATGGCTGCATGGCGCTCTCGGCCGCTGATACATGACGGAGAGGGAGAGGGGAAAGAGAGAGGGAGAAGGAAAAAGGATAAGAACAAATAGGTGGTGCACTTGTGTGGATAGAGATGTCTAGATGTATGGTTATTAAGTTGTCCTGTCTGGACGGGAGATCGTCCTAAAATATTTTTGTACGGTGGCAGCTCTAGCTTCTACCACTAGCTTGAATCAAGTTCTTCTCGCTCAGTTGCTGCCACATCTCCTTCTCCTCACCCCAATTCCTTCTTTGCTCCTTACCCTTAGTTGTGTCTCATGCTCCTCGTGCCGCTGCAGGCGGTATTGCTGTATGTTCATGATCATAGCGCCATGCACTAAGCGATTTGTCGGAAGAGAGAGAAGGGGCAAAAGCAGAGGGGCTCAAAGAGGTGGCAGGGAAGCCAAAAGGTGGTGCCATATCAGCCTGCAAAGGGGGCGGATCAGCCCATTAGGTTCACGGGCCGACCCTAAAAATTTGGCACCAAAAGGTTCTCGGGACGACTCATATATTTTCAGGTTACAAATGGGTCAGCACTCAGTGAACCCTAGGGTCCGCATGGATCGACCCTTGCACGGAGCATTAATCGCGTTCGTCTCGCACGGCGGTGGCCACGACGACTTCAGATTTGCGGCTCTGTAGCGGCACGCCTGGCGACGGGCGACAGCGGCGGCGGTGGTGGATTGAGGTGGGCGGGGCACAAATCTAAGGGTGGTGGTGATGGGGTCGCCAGGGATGGGCAGCAGCGGCAGCGGGCACGAGTTTAACTTCTAGATCCTGCTCATCGGGGACTTCGATGTCGGCAAGAGCAGCCTCCTTGTCAGCTTCGTCGCTGCCACCCACCTCGACGACGACATTGTTCCCACTATCGGTACGTGCCTGCCTGCCTGCCCCCACCCCACCTTCGAACCACGATACCACCAATCCACCATCACTCACTCCCGGACAGATGCATTATGTCTGTGGCTTGAAATTTCCAACTGAGGCAGAAGCTGAGACTGACCGGTAATATATTGTGTCTATAGTTGACACTGCCTCTGTTCAATTTTTCTTTTTTTTCCCATGCATGATGCACTCACTATTAGCTTTGAGTCAAGAGCCCCCAAAGGGACAGATTAATTAACATGTTTGATACTATCAACAATTCAGCATCTGATAATCACTATTTTGTATGGTCAATAGACAATGATTTATCATCAATGTTAGTGCAAATTACTTCAATTTTTTGCATGTTCTATCTAAGTTATGCAAATTCTGGCAAAGTGCCAATCAATTATAATCTTTAATCAACTGCTCCAAATTTTGGCTTATAAATTTTGAAAAATCACCTGTTGGCAAACAAATTTATCATCATCAATATTTTAGAAAGCTTTATGCTAGTGAATTAAATAGCTTTGAATGACGGTAGCGCCTTGACTCTCTGCATAAGCTCATGGCTGATTCATTTGTTGTCTTGTTGCTGCAGTGAGTCACTAATTGTAACTTATGGTTGGCTTGAAGTTGAGTTGATATAAGCATATGTGTTTTTAGTTAAGTAGTTCTTTTTTGCTGCCTTAGTAACTTAATTAGATTAGTGCCTTACTTTTTTAAGCATGCAATACATTCCCCTTGCAACAACAGTACCCGGATCACTACAATTTTAAATTTAATTGCTAGGTTTGGATCTCTTCCATTAGCATGGCAGATTTAAATATGCAAGAACATGATTTCAATATGTCATTTTGTTCTCAAGCTGCTCAACCAGCAATTTCAATTGAGGAAGTGTGGACACCTAACACATTTTTTGGCCTTGGCACCAACAATGGCGAAGATATTGAGATGGATGGTGGTGACAGTGACTCTGAACAAGTTGATCCTGCAAATGAGCATGTGAATCCAGCAATCCAAGCTTTAACAAAGAAATTCAGATCCAAGGCTTGGAAAGAGTTTGTACCAATACTCATTGATAATGAAGTTGGGCAGGAAAATGTAAGCATTGTGATACAGAAATCCGTGCAAAGCGTGGAGCAGGAACAAGTTCATTGAGGAAGCATTTGACAAGATGCAAGAAGCGAATTAGTGCTCTTAAGATCATGGGGAATCTTGACTTTACACTTATGTCTCCTAATTGTGTAAGGTTAAAGAATTGGAGTTTTGATCCTGAAGTTTCTAGAAGAGAACTCATGCGAATGATTGCATTACATGAGTTGCCCTCCAGTTTGTGGAGTATGATGGATTCAGAAGTTTTGTTGCTAGTCTTAAACCCTATTTCAAGATGATTTCTAGAAGTCCTCTAAGGAATGGTTGCATCACTGCTTTTAAAGAGCAAAAGTTAGCACTGAAGGAGATGTTCAAGGGTGCAACTTGTAGGTTCTCATTGACTGTGGATATGTGGACTTCGAACCAAACAATGGGATACATATGTGTGACATGTCATTTCATTGACATAGATTGGAAAGTGCACAAGAGGATTATAAAGTTCTTTGGAGTAAAGACACCACATACTGGAGTGCAGATGTTCAACACTATGCTCAGCTGCATTCAAGATTGGAATATCACAGATAAGATATTTAGTGTCACTTTGGATAATGCTTCGGCCAATGATTCAATGGCTAAGTTGTTAAAGTGTAATTTGAAAGTTAAGAAAACTGTACCCGCGGGAGGGAAGCTACTTCACAACCGATGTGCAACACATGTCATCAATCTCATTGCTAAAGATGGGTTGAAGGTTATTGATTCTATTGTTTGCAACATCCGTGAAAGTGTGAAGTACATGGATGGTTCCCAATCTCGCAAAGAAAAATTTGAGGAGATCATTTCACAAGAAGGGATCACATGAGAGTTGCATCCCACTGTGGATGTATGTACTTGCTGGAACTCGACATATCTTATGCTCAACGCAGCCTTCCCTTTCATGAGGGCTTATGATTCATTAGCTGTTCAAGACACAAATTACAAATATGCACCCTCTTCTGATCAGTGGGAAAGAGCAACCATAGTCTGCGAAATTTTGAAGGTGCTTTATGATGCAACTATGGTGATCTCAGGATATTTATACCCAACTTCAAACCTGTATTTCCATGAGATGTGAAAAATCAAATTGGTCTTGGACAAGGAAGGCAGTGACACTAAAGTGGCAAGTATGGCTAAAAGGATGAAGGATAAATTTGACAAATATTGGCTTAAGTCTTACAAATATTTGTGCATTCTTGTCATTTTTTACCCAAGATTCAAATTCAAGTTTGTGGAATTTCGGCTTGGGCAAGCCTTTGGTGAAAATTCTCAAGATAGGATTGACAAAGTTAAGAAGAGATTGAACATGTTGTTTAAAGAGTACTCTGATAAACTCAAGGATAGCGGTGCTAACTCAATGCACCAAGTTGATAATGATCCTATAGCTGATTGGGTTCAGCACATCACTGAACAATTAAGTGAGCAAGTTGATACTAAATTGGATATGTACCTCAAAGAGAAGCCTATTCAGGAATTTGGGAAAAAATTTGACATCCTAAATTGGTGGAAGGCCAATTTCTCAAAGTATATAACTCTCGCTTGCATAGCACGGGACGTGCTAGCATGGCCTGCTTCCACAGTTGCATCTAAGTCCGCATTCAGCACGGGATCTAGAGTAATCAGCGATTTCAGATGTAGTCTCGCAATGGATTCGGTTGAGGCGCTCATCTGCCTCCAAGATTGGTTTCGAGCTTCTGCGGGTATACACAAGTACCATCCGTTCATTTACTTCTATTACTTATCTTTCTAAAACTAATTTATTTTTATGTTTTGATTGCTAGGTCCTAACATAAATGTGAGCTCAGTAAAAGGCATCAGCTACTGTGATAATTTCATGGTCAGTAAATTTCTTGTGTTCTTCTTATCGTCTGTCTTCCAGCCTTTTTCTCTTTTCTCATTGTTGCACATCACACCCCACATGATGTTTGCCTTTTGTATTGTAGCTATTAGCCTATTAAGGAGTATGTGCCTATATGGGTTTGTTGCCCTACAAACTTTCTGTAAAATTGAAATATGAAGGTTTTGATGTCTTTATCATGTATTCATGTTTATCTACAGAACCTGGACCTGAAGGATTCCATGTGAAAGTTCAAGTGTCACTAATTTGGTTTTGGTAATTAATGATAAATCCAATTATATGAGACTAATACTTTTATAAGCATTTTCTTTGTCCTAGTCTCATGTGGATATGAAAGTGAAAATTGTGAGAAATGGTTCACAGACTTCATATGAGTTGAGATAAAAATATTCGTTGATGGTGGACCTAAATCACAATAAGAATGAAGTGCACGAAGATCAAGTTATATGTATCATTTCTCCTCTCCATGCACATATTGATATGTTCATATATAATATTTTCATGTAAATAATAATATACATCTGAGACTAATGTTTTGTTTGAGCATTTCTCTTTTTAGTCTCTTTACATTGAGAATATAGAGATGATGAAAGTATGTTTTTATTTTAATGCCTATATTTTATAAATGCCTTCTATTCTTGTACAGGATAAGCTTCTAATGTTTCATATCTTTTTATGCATACTCTTGCTTCACACAAACATTTTGTATACATATATTTAGGAGGAGCAAATCCTATATCTTAGTTATACATGTACTTGATCCAAGTTATTCACTTTCATTTAATTGAGATCTTTACATTTGAGCATATATTTGAGTATATGACACTTGTGGTGTTGATTAATACTCATCATTTATTCATATCCTTTTATACATGCGATCGTTTGGTCAACAAGTAAAGGTTGACAACCGGATCATTGAGACTAATAATTTCATTGAGTTGAATGAGAAAAAAATAGGTCCCAAGAATTGAAAATATGTTGATGCTTAAGTGATATGATTACACCTAAAGATACCAAGGATGACAAAATAAAGATATTGAAGATGTGGGATACAAAGTGGCTACTAAAGCAGGATGGTGAAAGGCAAGCGATGCTCGATCGCGATAGACCATGCGGTGGTAAAGGGCAAGCAAGGGGCTTGGTGCCAAAGAACAAAATTCGGTGGTGAAGGACGAGTGACGCTTTGTCATCATGGACCGTGCGAGGTTATTTGAAGCTACAAGTAACCGCATCAATCATTTGAAGAATATATGGTGAAATGGTTTTGGCGTTGGCGTCCCTTAAGAAAAAAATGAAGATGAAAAGAAGACATTTCTATTAGTATAATTCTCTTCCTATCTTATTTTGAGTATAGGAATGCCGTACTATCAAGAGGGATGCAACGTCGATATGTTTGTGTATGTCTCGGTGCTTAAAGTGACCTATCCTAGTGCTACCTTGAGAGAAACCCAAGTTTTAACCTATCCTTTGAGTGGTTTTAGACCTTTTTGTTTGAGTTGGGTAGTTCTCTGAGTGAACTTTCCATAGAGTCCAAGATCATCAAAAACGGACTTCCGAGCAAAAAGTTATGGCTGTTTTGCCTGGTGTTTTTTGGAAATTCCGAAAAAATCTCGGAAAGTCCGAAAATATTTCGGAAATTCCAAAAATGGCTGCGAAACTGAGATTGTCTTCTGTTGATTTTTGGACTTGTCCAAAAATGCATTTTGGAAATTCCAAAAAATAGAATCTTTGCCTCCAACAGCTAGTTTTGAGAGGCTCAGGTATATAAACTCCCCCACCCTCCTTTGAGTGGCTGCTGTTCTTGGGTATTATTAGACACATCCAAAGCCAAATAGCCTTCCTCATTCTCCTACCTTTGTGGTGCCTCTTTGTGAGAGGGATTTGAGAAGGGAAGAGAGTTGGATTGAGAGATTGAGAAGTTGAGAGCTAGTGAGCTTCACTCCATACTTTGAGCACTAGAGTTCATAGCAAACAAATCTTCGATTGTGTTTGTTACTCTTGGGGACTAAGGTCTCCTAGACGGCTAGGCGTCGCCGGTGAGCACCCAAGGTTGTGGTGTGTCTCGGAAAGTTTGTGGAAGCTTCGATTTCGCCTCCGTAAGAGAAAAAATCAAGAGTGAAATTGAGGAGTGCATTTGTGCAACTTTATGAGAAAAGGGTTGAAATAGACCCGGCCTTTGTGGCACCTCAACGAAAACGTAGGATCCGTGGATCTGAACTTCGGAAAACAAATCACACGCCTCCTCTCTTGGTTTGCTCGTTTTTGCCTTCTCTCATGTTGTGTTTGAGTTTGTTTTAACCCGATCTACTTGTATGCTTAATTGATATAGTTGGTGACCTTATATCTTGTTTAGATACATTGTTTGTCACCTTTTGATTCATATATATTTTGTTTGTTCGAGCTACAAGTTCATAGCTAGTGTTTTATTTCGTTATCCGCCGAACTTTTTGATTGTGACCGGAACTTCCAATCCCATACCAAAAGTTTTGATTTGAACCGAAAATTCTCATCATTCTAATATGCTATGAAGTTGTGATAATTTATAGGAACGTCTATTCATCCCCCTCTAGACGACATCAAGATCCTTTCACCATGGATGGTGGAAGCTTGTGAATGCCCAAACGAAGGATCTGGTTATTGATGATTAGTAAATTAGGATATATGAAGAACTTGTATTATACTAGTTATAATTGAGCTAGTTCAACTCTTTTACAACATATGAGGAAAGCTCTGGAAGTGCAAATATCATTTGAGTAGCGCATCAGATTTTTCAGCTTTACTCTTTCAGAGTTTCAAGAAGACAGCAACTAGTTTATTTTGATCACCTTTTGCGGAGAAATATTAATCATTTGATCTTTTTGTCATGTTTTTCTACAGAACTTGGGTTCACCCTATGTGGAAGGGAAGGAGGAGCCCAGGAGAAGAAGGAAAAAGAGGGGAGGAGGTAGCAGAAAGCAGGCAGTTCATTGGCTGGCCATGCAGCAGCGGCAGCGCGTGCTAACACAAGAAGCAGCTAGGGCATACCGCATGGGGACACGAGGATGGGATCCTCTCCCCTTAGCATTTCGGAATTATGAATTGAAAGCACTAGCCACTACTACAAAAATGCTTATTGGTGTCGGTTCCAAAGACCCTATATGTGTCGGTTTTGGTCCCGGCACCAATTGGTCGGCACCTATGCCTCCCGGGCATAGGTGCCGGATCTAGAACCGGCACCTATTGTTTTGAACAAATCAAAAAAAAAAGAAAAAAAATCCCGAATTCTCACCGTTGGCCGGCCGCCACCTTGCCCGGTTCGTCGCCACCAGGTCCACCGCCTCCACCGCCAGCCATCTCCACCGCCGCCGCCGCCACTAGGTCCGCCGCCTCCACCGCCTCCTCCGGCGCCTCCTCTGCTGCTGGACTCTCCAGATCTGGAGAGAGACGGCCGAGAGAGAGAGGGGGCTGGCCGGCGAGCCTCCTCCTCCGCCTCCGCCGCCGCCGCCTCCTCCTCTGCCTCCGTGCGCCGCCGCCTCCTCCTCCGCCACGCCGCGCCGTGCTCCTCCTCACCGTCCAGGGCCGCCGAGAGAGAGAGGGGGCTGGCTCCGCCGCCTCCACGCCACCATCGTTGCCGCCGCTACCTCGCCCGGCTCCACGCCCAGACGGGCCGGTCGCCGCGTCCTCCATCGGCCGCCGCCACTCCTCCGTCATCCGCCGGCCATCTCCACCAGATCTGGGGCGCAAAGGGAGAGGAGGGGCGAGAGAGGCAAAGGGAGAGGACGGAGGGGCGAGAGAGAGAGAGTGTGTGTGGTGAGAGCGATGCGGCGTCGTGTGGATCGGTCCGATCAGATAAGGATCGGCGTGTGGATGCGGTCGCGCGCGCCTCTGTGCGTCTGGCCGGTTTTTTTTAATAGGTGTCGGTTTTTTAATAGAACCGGCACCTATATTTATATTATAGGTGTCGGTTCTAAAGAAAAACCGACACCTATACTATAGGTGCCGGTTCTATTAAAAAACCGACACCTATAGTATTGGTACCGGTTTTTCCTTAGAACCGATACCTATATTGCTTAAAGGTACCGGTTTTAAATGAACCGGCACCTATAAGATCGATACCTATGAGGGTTTTTGTAGTAGTGAGCATGACTACCCTAGCAGTACCTGTGGTTGTGGTTGTAATGGTGTATATCGATTGGTGCCTGTCTGTCAGCCTGTGCACGTACGGTACACCTGTATAAGGGGAGAGCAAATGGGCGACTGACCGCTCGTGGGTGTAGGCGTGTGGTCGTCTTCCCATTATACATATGTATATACTCTGTATCAAACGTATACACACACAAAGTTCATACATATGTGTATAAGCATATACATATAAATTTTATATATACACTTATAAAATCTTTATATATTCATAAACTTTATACGTATATATATATATATATACATATAAAAAAAATATAGATATGCATATAAAGTTTATACACACACGTATACGTAAAAAGAAAAAAAATTCCATGACCCCAAAAGCGATCGCGCGTGTGTTGGGAGACACGGCTGATTGCCAATTAGCAATTTCGCCTATATAATAGTACTGGTCTCCATCCAAAATACACAAGATCCCGTATGCCAATTCGCCCTCCAAACTCTGCGGTCTGCACGCTCGACATGGCATAAATTTTTTTTTATTTTTATATTTATTTTTTAAAATATTTTTAAAAATAAATTAATGTTTTAAAATTTTACAAAAATATACTCCTCCCGCCCTACTGTAAGGCGGGATATATAAATCGCTCTATGGTAGGACAATCTATGTAACATGGCATTTCGTGAAAAGGGATGTCATGACAATTTTGCAGGTGGCTCCCTCCCGACGATAAGTCGCCCTCTCCTAAGATGATTTATCCTTGAGAGGGGGTCACTTGTAAAATTGCCACGACGCAAAGTTTGATGATGCATGAGACACGTCATGACAATTTTGTAGGCGACCCTCTTCCAGCGACAAATCGTTCTATTCGTCATGGCGCATCTCCCACAGAGTGTCACGTCACATAGATTGTCCTACCATAGGGCGATTTATATGCTCCGCTCTATGGCATGGCGGAAGAAGTATATTTCTGTAAAACTTTGAAAATAAAAAATTATTTTTGTAAATCTTTTAAAATATAAAAATAAAATTAAAAAAAATTCCATGACATGGCATGGCATGGCATGGCATTGCCATCGCCTTATCCTCGCCGCGCGCACGTTGGCCTTGGGGCACTTGGGGCCAAGTGCGGCCGCTCGCTCGCCACAGCGCGCGGGGATTCTCGCGCAATCGCTCGCAGGCTCGCCGCACCGCGTGGACAGGGGAAACAGAGTGGAACGGACGGGCGCGCGCGGACGGCTACGCTACCCTTGCATTGCGTGCCGTTGGATGATACCGACTATATAATATATCCCAGGGAGATTCCGATTCATGGTGAGGACTGTATACTATATCTCAGAGAGATTTTGCATACCACATGATGTGAGACCATAGGCTCATGTGTTCCCGGTTACGGTTAGCATAATATACCACACTCGATGTGACACTCATAACAGCGTACGCATGAATCTGCCAAGGTTTTTGCCAGTAGGAGTAGCTCCTAATGAATGTTTTGCCGTCGCTTTCGCCCCCCGGTGGTATGACATCATGGCAAACACACCAGATACATGTACAACGACATCTCATCTCATTCAGGTGCTAGACAAGTTAATAATTGCACCCTCTCTGAATCCACATCAACGAGGCTCACTGACAGCAACTTGAACTTAATTTATTCGCTAAGCAGCAACAAACGGTGGCAGTAGTAGTACTACTGGAAAGGAAACATGGTGCCAGAAAAGCAGATTACACTACGTGGCAGAGAGCACCATTGTCTTTTTATCGTCTTGGATAAATTGCAGCCACCAGTTCACCGGTGAGGAGGAGTAATAGATCTGTGCACACGTCGGCCTCGACAATCTGGAGGCATGCAGCAGCAGCTTGGTTTGATGACACAGATCTTTTCTGTCACATCGTTTTTGGTTTTAGACCTTTGCTGCATCATCATCAGGCACTTGAGCCTCGCTGTCATGCAGCTGATCCAGGCCGGTTTTGCCTGCACCTATCTTGTTCATGTCGTCCTTTTCCTCTATGTTTTTCCCCCACAGAACATTGTACAAGCCTCCGATCAGTAGAATCCCAGCAAAAATACTGCACAATTATGTTATCAAAATCAGCAAAAGAATTAGTCATTAGTGCAAGAGAAGTTGTTAATTCTACTGTGTTTTACAAACATGCAAGTAATTAAGGACGTATACAAAGATTCACGTTTGGGAATTAAAAAACACAAATTTGAATGGAACATCCAGACAAAAAATTGAAATTTGAACTGATATTATCTGAATTTGAACAAATTTTTGCTAGATTCAAACACAATATTTTTTTTGTCTTAGAGGCACTTCCAACCAGGGTTGGACTTACCGGCGGTAACCGCGCGGTACGGTTTAATGAAATTCGCCCGAATTCAAAATTTTTTAAAAAAAGGAAAAAAATCAAAAAAAATGGTGAAGGTAGTGCTTGATTTGTAGTGTTTTATGGTGAAGAAATTTCTTAAAAAAGAGTAATATTTATTCAAATTTGAGAGCAAAACAGAGAATCAATTTGAAAATTGGAAAAAGAAAAAAAATGGGTCGGCCCGTTACTGTGCGGCCCGTCACACATCGCGCGGTAACCGCGCCAAACCGTGCGGTTACCGCGCCATACCGCACGGTAACCATGGTCTATACCGCGGTTTGCCCGAATTTTTGAAATCAAATTTCGATTTGCAAATTTGTCGTGGTTTTGCGCGGTTACCGCCGGGTGGCGGTAACCGGGCCCCCGGCGGTAAGTCCAATCCTGCTTCCAACAACTAGTGGACCCAAATTCAAACATGTTGAAAATATAAACTAATATTGTGAACGCGGTACATACCTTCCTAGGCTAACTGCATCCCCTAAAATGAATGAGGACATGACAATTGTGAATATGAAAGTAAGCGGCATCGACATGGCAAGGAACACCGGGCCCCTCTTCGCAATCGTCCACATTTGCATGTAGTACGATAGTGCGGTGACGACCACACCCTGCAACAATATTTGTTCCATGGAAAAATTAACATGCATTTAGGCGAGCATTATTTGATTTGCACAATTTGAACTTGAAAACGTTGCATCAGAAAGCTCAATTACACTGTAGATTACTGCACCAAGTTCAACATTCCATCCCAGCTTCCATTTGGAGAAATCCCTCTCGGCTGCAACAGCCACAACGAAAGCTTGCACTGATGCGCAACAGATCTGTAGTGTGGTGTTCATCAACTTGGAAGTGTCTTCTATTAGTGGCCCCTGAAAAGACAACATCATATTGAATATAGTCTGAAAAATCAAGGTCTCAAGTGCATAGTGTATATGACCTCGTTCTTTTCAGCATATTCACTAGATTATTGAAATGTGTTATTTATATCATACTTTGAAAAATACGTTCTCTCTTAAAAAAAATTTTCTACTGCATTACTTAGACCACTAGTTTTAAGATATTCACTAGGTTTATTTCTTAAAATACTTAATTTATCGTACATAAATATAAGTTTGTGTGCATATGTATATACCTGGAGAACTGTCCATAAGCCTGCTAAAATGTTCGAGAGTGTCATGAGGAAGATTCCAAATGCCCATTGCTTCTTGGAGTGGGTATCTCCTGAAGAAGAACTGCTGCTGCCTTGCTGAAAGAGGTGGTGATGGTTGAATGATTTGAACATTGGCCCCTCGTAGAAGGCCAGCACGGTGACACCGGCGATGCAGAACAAAATACCTGCCGCTTTCACATTTCCATGGAACTTCCTCAGTCTCATAGACTCCATCCTGTCACAAGGAGAACAGATTCCTCAAACTTCTGATGAAGTAGATGGTTTTATACTCTCTTATGTGTGGATCTCTTTAAATTCATCGCAATTACTTCGAGTAATCAAAATTTTATTTTAAGCGAATCCAAATTGAAATTTTTCATGATTTTGGTATATAATAGGGATGTCTGAAATTTCTTTTATGGGATAAAGTAGAAATTCCATTACCCAAATACAACAGCAAGGATAAAGGTAACCACTGGTTGTACGTTGTACAATGCTGATGATGATGCTGCCGAAGTATAATTGAGACCAAGGTTAAACAAGTCGCCACAAGCTGTCACCCTGAGATAAAAAAAAATATACGAGGAATTACATAAGTTTTACAAGACAATGTAATACATGAAAAATTGAGAAGTTGTTAATAAATATGCTGTGAACTTCATGTATGTAAAGGCTTGTTGCATCCTTTGCATGAACATCCGACCCTGTGCTATGTTGTCTAAGCAATCCTGACATGAAGCAACTTAATGCAGAGCATATCATAATTAAATCGACAAATTATGGAAGATTGGAAAGGCAGTGTGAGATATGCACAGAAGAAGATTTCAGATCACAACAGGGCACACCATGAGATGACTTGCGAGTCGTGAACACAACTCATATCCACAGTTGTATGTTAAAGTAGGCTAATTCTTCAAGACATATATCATTGCCCAGACAAGACCAAAAGAAAGAAGAGCCACAACTCCTGCGTTAACTTTGGTTCGAGAGAACACCTCTTGCATGGAGTCATTAACTAAGTAGAATCACAAGAATAATATAATCGAGTTTATATGCTAGAGCTAGAACAAATTCAGCTTACCCATATAATGCATGTACAAACATTTTCCCTGCAATTTTTAACGTCACCGGTTTAGCTTTTCGCCTGCACAAACACAAGAAACAGCATAAGAAAACAGTTTAAGTCACGATCAATGCATAGTAAACTAAGAGCATAGTTGACAAAGGGCTGACCTCTCTATAATAAAAGCAGCAGGGATCAGCACGAGTGCAGCAGTGGTATGCCGATAGAACAGAAAAACCAAGGGGTTCATGCCATGATCCAAGGCGATCTTGCTCATCACATGCATACCAGAGTACATGATCCTGATCAGAACAACGGCCGCATACGCCTTAGTGCCGCCACTACTCATCTTGGAGTTTCTTGATGAGTAGTTGCTGCAACTCTGAAGTCTGAACTTAACTATCTGAATCTTGAGTCCTCAGACTTGTGCTGCACCTATATATACATTGCTAAAAGCACTGGAACGGCTACCTCGTAAGAGCATATGCCTTGTTCCGGTGTGCAGGACATGGATAATTCCCCTATAGCTAGTGCATCATCACCTAATTAATCAGTGATGAGCCAATGGAGGGAGAATTAGTAAAGAGGATGGGAAATGCTGGGCACTGCAAATGAGTCATGCTAGAAGAATATAATGGGGAGGAAATTCGGTGAGGGGTGATCTGAGCATCCACTGATGGAGGAGGAAAAGATGGTTAGCAAGCTAGGCTAGTGACCCTGAGTCGATCCCAACTTATTTTTGTCAGCAGCATTAGTGGCTCTCGGTTTACCATTTGTAGCCCCAATGCCACTACTTTGCTTTCCCAAAGGCAAATTAGGAACTTACTGTTCCATGTCAACATATTTTTATATACACATTGGTTTCTTCTTGGGTGATGACTAATGACAAAAAGGGGACATGAGAATTTGTGACAGATGGAACAAGCAAACTGAACTTGCAGAAGTGCTTGTTGTGTTGTTTCTGAATGTTGCCTCTAATTAAGTGTTAGTTGGATATCAGAGATAGATGGTGGTAGTGCTTGCATCTGTTTCTAGTTCCCATCAAAGTTAATTACGAGAAAATATTTAGGTACAGTAATCGAAGTGGTAGTAGGTTTGGCTTGCACCTAGAATATATAATTAGTATGCCAGCTCCTTTATAATGGATATGTATCCTCTTAATTAAATGGTAAGTAGGACAATTCAAAGATCATTTAGGCAGGTACTAGTGAGGAAACTGTGCTCATTTTTGCTTCCGTAAAAGCTAATAATTGTGATGGTTCCTTGATAGGGAAGGCAAAGTAGTAATTAAGCTAGCTAAATTTAGATCAATGGCGATAAAATTTTGTTGTGCTCACTACTTCTCTGTCCAATTAACTGCATTTGTATGCTGTTGTCAAGACTGAATGGATTTCGGTAGAGGTTCTGAATTTTTTCCATCTCCGCAAGTAGAATATTAATTAGGTTTTGATAAGATTCTTAGTTCAAACAAAAGTTCTATGAAGACTGTAATCCTGTATTCCTATATAACTTTAAAAAACAGATGCATAGTGTCACATCATCTTAGAAAAGGAGAGCTGTTGGATTACTTGATGCTAAGCTTAATCACAGTACCAATAATGTATCGTCTGTGATAACCATTCTGTATTAGTTATACCTTAATACGCATCGAGTATTTCATTATCTCACCTTTAACTCATCAGTGGTGATTTTCAAGTGCTATTACTTATTAGAAGGGTTTTCAAAAGGGTTAATTGAATTCATGCCATTACAAATTTCCCAGTTTGAAAAAATGCCATTACTATTTGACTAAGGATGCCATTATAATTTCATAGGTATTCAACATATGCCACATTGCCACTACATACTTCTTCCCTGCCTTTTCTAATTTTCTAGGACCAACATGTCCCCTTCTTCTTCCTTATCCCCTCATCTCTCCCATTGGCCTAACGCAGCTCCTTCTCGCCAGCGACGCCGCCGCCGATCGTGGAGCCCGGCTCCGGCTTATTCTGCTGCTGCTCTCCAACACGCTACCATCAGGCTCCACGGTGTTTCTGGTTCGGACCTTGGGCGGGTAGGCGAGGAAGGCGGCGGTGGGGCAGGTTGCCACGACGGTGGAGTCATACCAGTCGACGAGGAGGAGAGACGCCATCGCATCAGCGGTGGAGCTGCGGAGGACGCTGGCTTCCCCACGCAGGCTAGCCGATTTCATTGAGATCGAGCTCTCCCTCGGTTGGGCGAGCTCCTGCTCTGGTCCAACATCCTCAAGCTCCGTCATCGGCCAGCCGCTCCTCCATAGAGCGACACCGTGAACTCCGCCGGCATCCATCGAGAGAGACCGCAAGGGAGAGAGGAGATGGCGATAGAGAGAGAGAGAGAATGAGCCGCCGGAGCTAGGGTCCACGCTCAGCGACGCTGGCGCCGGGGAGAAGGGGCCAATGGAGGAGGAGGAGATGCAATAGCAGTAGGCCGACGAGAGAGAAGAGGGGATAAGGAAGAAGAAGAATTAAAGAAGGGGCATTTTGGTCCTAAAAAAACAGAAAATGCAAGGAAGAGATATCTAGTGGCATATACCTAATATGTGTGAAATTATAATGACATCCTTTCTATTAGTCAAATAGTAATGGTGTTTTTTCAAACAGGCAAATTTATAATGGCATGTATCCAATTAACCCTTTTCAAAATCCCTCTACAATATACGGGGTATCCACTAATTTGTAAATATATTTTTGCCACACTGTTAACACCAGAATTTGGTAAGCCCCGAAGTCCTCATCGGCCCAGGATCTATATCGGCTCAAAGCTAATATCGGCCTAGAGTTCTATATCGGCCGATGAGGGTTATCTCGAACCAACCACCAATAGCAGTCGGATTCTTGTTAGATTCGGGAAGATCTTATCCAGAGAAGACCGAATTTGAGGAGGATGCGGCTTGTATCTTTTAATTAGGATAAGTTTGTTAGTTTCCTTCTTATCTTTAGGAAAGTTTGAGTCGTATTCTGTTAGGATTTTTGTTAGCCTATGGGTATAAATATGTAAGCCCGTAGTTCATGTAATTTTTATCACACGATCAATACAACTTCGGCGCATCGCCAACCTTTTACTTTCGTCTTCTTCGGCGAGTTCATGCCCTTCTCACGAAGGGTAAGTCTCGTTATGGCTGCCTGCGTTGTCGGGGCTAGGGCTTCGTCGTTCTGATCTCAACAACGTAAGCACCTATTATCATATATCTTAGTCAATCTGGTTCGGCTTCTCGATTTAGTCTTATCGGCCGAGATTCGCTTTAGGGTTTATGCCGGTATTGACTAAATTGCCTTGCTAGATTAGATTGGCTAAGGTATCCACCACCCTGAAAATCAGTCAAGGGCTTGATTGTCTAGGTCTTGCGTTTCTTCTCATACTTAGTGCTGCATCAGTTCGATTTGACCTACTAAGTCGTGATTAGAACCGTAATCTCTAGCCTGCTTATTGACTGCCAATAAGGGTTTCATCGGGGTTTCAGCCGGTGAGTTATCTGGACGTTGTATCGGCCCAAGAGTTTTACAGATAGATTGGATCAGGCCGATGACAACAAAGTATTTATTGTTTATCTGCTTATTGAGAGTTTATACCATCGGACTTCTGGCCGATGTGTCCTTTAATCTTCATATCAATGTTTATCTTATATTTATCTGGATTATGCTATATCATATTGCTACATCATCATGTTATCGTCAGCCGATCGTCTCTATATAGATATTTGTTCAGTACATCGGCTGGAATTGTGCCATCGGCTCATCGGCCGATCGGTTGTTTTGACTATCGGCCTATCGGCCGATACGTGTTTGCCCTATCGGCCTATCGGCCGATAGACTTTCTGTTATGTTGTTTTGCATATCTTGTCAGTGGCAGGATCAAACTGACTGGCACGCCCGCGCTTCATCAATTTTAGGACCTGCACTGGAGCTAAGCAGATCTCCCAGGCCTTCGTGTGTCCGCACGCCGGATCCTCATCGGTGGTACGGATTTGGCGTCAACACACACCTATTTCTTCAAGAGGAGAGACGATCATGTGACTACCAGTCTACCACTAGGCTATAGGATCGAATACAAGAACCAAGCTAACCAGAAAGGGTGAATGGTTGGAATACCAAACACAAAAAAAAATTAGCGAAAGTAAAAGTTACCCTTGTAGCCGATGACGAGAAGAAAGAGGGCTCAGCAGGAAGAGGATTGTACCATGAGAGAAGCACAGAGGTCAACCCTTTTCAAATATGGAACATGGATTCTGGCAATGCAACGTAGTTGGGTCCTCATATCGATCCGAATGAATTAGTCTTTTTACAGAGGTCAATCTTTGCCTATTAGGCAAGAGGATAGCAAGTTCAAAATTCTATCTCGGTAGGACATGGATTTCTATTACTATGAAATTCATAAATGAAAATGAAGTAGTTAATGGGAGGGCTAGCCTAACAATAGGGTGTAAACTATAGCGAACTCCCATGTTTATATAATCCAATCAATTGCACCATGATTAATCCACTAGATAGAAGGGAAACACAATCACTACATTAATCGAGCTATATTAGCCGCGCTTTCAAGAGCACACATAGAAACCACTTAATAGTGACTCTTTCTGTTAGCTATTCATTTCCTGGGAGTTCAGACTAACGGTTAGGTTCTTTTTCTAAATTTACTTAAGGCGAAGGATACACCGGAAAAGAAGAGGAGCCTTTGTTCGTTTGGTGTTCATTGGGGATTCATTGCTCGTTTGGAGATCCGATCTGACCGCTGTGTACACACCAGAAAAGAAGAGGAGCCTTTGTTCGTTTGGTGTTCGTTGGGGATTCATTGCTCATTTGGAGAAACGATCTGACCGCTGTGTACACACTGGTTTGATCGCACCTTTGCTGTCAGTCTGACCGGTGTTGTCTGGTCGGTCTGATTGCCGCCTCCCTATCGGTCTGATCGTCGTCTTGTCACCTGTTGGACTGCCCGCCTGCTACCGGTTGGACCGTTCACCGGTTAGACCCCATAATAAACTCCGGTCAAACCATCGGGATCCAGAAAAACACTTATCGACAAAACTTTTAAAAATAGATCAACTTTATTGCATCAATTTGTGTCTACAAAGTGCATCTAAAGCACTCCTCTCACAACTCACGAACTAGAATTGAAATCTCGAAGCAAACTCTAACTTTTCTTTCCCAAAAAGTCGATAACTTCTAGCCTCAACCCCTCTTCTATTTATACCCACAACGTGGTTGTCCCTAGCCATGAATCCAACTAGAACTAGAACTCCTAATCACATAGAAAACCTATCAAACCAGGAAAACAACATCCTCATACAACTCCAAACTCCAATCTTTTCAAACTTGGACTTCAATCCAAATTTGACTCCTCTTCCCATACGCACGCAACACCACGTGTATGCCATTTGAAAACCTTCACCTCCACATGCATTGTTCTCTAATTTGAGCATCCCGTATAATATCCTTGACTGTCTAGACCTCAACTCTCCCAAACCTAGTCCCGATTTATCACCGGCTATACTCTGATGGCCTCAAGTGATATCTGCACATGAACAACAAAGAAATTTCATATCCAAGTACAAGTTCACACCAACTTGACTCACATCAGCACACAATAGCATCACATACGAATAGAACCATATAAAAGTTATAAACATGAAGCAATCTAGAAATTCCACAAAAACAAGCCAAAACCGACTCAAACCCTGAGTCACCCGGTCAGACCATCCAAACACCTCCGGTCTGACCGGCCACCTAGTGCCGATCGCACTATTCATCGTTTGAAAACACTCTTCAACAAACATTCATCTTTGACAATTGTTCATCACCAAGATTAATCATCACATGATTCTAGATAGGCAAATTCATAAAAAGATCAAGCAAGATCATGTTAACTACGATTAAGTCGTGTGTTTAATTTGCCTTGGCCATAGTTCTAGGGCACTATGACAGTACATATTCTACTACTTAGTAGCGGTAATGGAGTAGTAGAATTTAGATCTAAATATAAATTTTCATGAGTATAAAAACTATTTTATTCAAAACTTTGCTAAGATATTTTTACCAATCATCTATTTTAACATGCTATATGTTATTTGAATTTATCACGGTGTTATATAGTTTAATTTTAATTTTAGCCCTATAAAATTTTTACTACATATACTATCGGGTGTAGTACAGTAGAATCAGATCCATTGGACCTAAAAAAATGTACGGTTCATAATTATTTGAGTGTACCTTAAAAAAACCCTTAGTTTTAACTAATGTGGTTGAGAAGTGTGCTTTCTGTTGGCTATATTTTAAGTGCTTGTTTGGTTTGGAGCCAATTTTTCTTCTACTAAAATTTTGGCAACTCCAATAGTATTGTATGGATGCTTGATTTATCATCAAATTTTTCATACCACTAGTACAGAAACGGTTTTGTCCGTGCGGGCCGAAAGGCATCTTCCCGTGCGAAATGTCTGCCCGCACGCGCGAGAAGGTCTGGGAAAAGACCATTTTCGCATGCGGGTGGCCCAACCGCACGAGAAGATCGATTATCCCGTGCGGTCAGCTTAAGTGGCCCGCACGGAAAGATCCATTATCCCGTGCGGGCCGCTTAATCCGACCGCACGGGATAATCGATCTTCCCGTGCGGTCGCGTTAAGCCGTCCGTACGCGAAAATGAAAAATCACAAAAAAAAAATCCCAAAATCAAAACCAAACCCTAACCCTAACCCTAGCCCGCCTCCTCCTTGCAAATTGATTTAAAAATTAATTTCAAATCATCACAATTTTACAACAAATTTCACATGTTATTACAACAATTTTACAACAAATTTCACATCATCACAAATTTTACAACAAATTTTGGAAGAAGGAGGCGGCCGCAGTCGGTGGTGACGGCGGCCACGATCGGTGGAGGCGGCGGTGAAGGCCGGCCGTGGAGGAGGCGGTCGCGGTCGGTGGAGGCGGCTGGGGACGAGGCGGCCGAGGCCGGTGGAGGAGGCGGCCGCGGTCAGTGCAGGTGGCGGTCGGTGAGGAGTCGGCGGCGGTGGAGGCGTGGAGGAGGCGGCCATGGGGGACGAGGCGGCCGTGATCGGAGCTAGAGGGGGAGGGGAGCCGAGGGAGGCCGTCGCCGTCGCCCGCCGCTGCCGTCGCCCTCCGCCGCCGACGCCCCTCCCCTCCGTCGGAACTGGGAGGGAAGGGAAGGTGGAGGGGAGCCGAGGGAGGCCGCTGCCGTCGCCCGCCGCCGTCGCCGCCCCTCCTTTCCACGCCGGATCTGGGATGGGAGGGAAGGGGGAGGGGAGTGGAGGGGAGCGGCGGCGGTCGATCTAGGGTTTGTCAGGACTTAGAAATTTTCGGAGCCCGTGCACCCTATATAGGCGGTGGTAATCATCGCGTGCGGGCCCTTAAGCCGCCCGCACGGAAAGATTATCTTTCCGTGCGGTCCCTTAAGTTTCCCGCACGCGATAATGTATAAAACAAATTAATTGCATTAAGGACCCTTGTGAATGAACCTATAGAAATATTTTATTACATACTCCTATAAATTTTTTACATGGATTAGACTACGTATATGTTGTTCCAGAGAAATTTCAAATTTTTTTTGAAGTAATATACTACTTTTTAGCAATTAAATGAATTTCTGTGTGCTTTTCGAAATTAATTCCGAATTGAACTGCGAGTACCCCAAATAAGGTTAAAAAAGAAACAAAAAAATATATATGTGCTCCTATATTTGATTCTATCCCATATGCAAGAATTAGATGGAGAATTCAATGGGTTGCTATAGATAATTAAAACCTTACATCTCTAAATTAAAGTACAAAAATTGTAATAATATCTAAATTTGATCAGAAAATTCTATAAATAGACATGACAACTTAATTTTGGTCCATAACACTGTCATAAAAAATTGAATCAGTTTTGATCAAGTGAGACTGTATGTTGTTCATAAATGGTTACACCTCTGTTTCATCTAAACATTACTCTATGTTTCAAAGTTTATATATCTTATAAGAAGCTATGATTAACATGACAACTCATATATAATTAACATATTTCTTTTGAAGCTTGAGTTTACATTGCAATCCTAGACTATGTGCTCCTCTAGATATATTGTTCCTCTTTTGCCCTCTCTATTTTTCCTTTTCATCTGCTGTTGTTGTTTTTTGGAAAAACTCGACTTTTTCTTTTTATTTTTTTATATTTTTTCTTCACTTCGGAGCACACGAGAGGTAACCACAGAAAATTTAAGGCTAAACAAGCGAAAGACGTGGCCGGTGGAAAATTCAGAATACACGCTCAGAATTGAAAAAAAGCTTTCGGGCTCGAAAAGGCAACATTCCGAGCCTTTTTGGGGAAAATAAAATCGTCGAACCCGGCAAAGCTAGGGACGAGATTTTCATATATGGAACTTGCGTTGTGAAAAGAATTATCTATAAACCTATTGAATTCTCCATCTAATTCTTGGATATTGGATAGATAATTAAAACCTTACATCTCTAAATTGGTTTACAAAAATGCATGGGCATCATCCCGTGCGGTCCATTTAAGCGACCGCACGGGAAAATGAATTATCCCGTGCGGTCTCTTAAGTGAGCCGCACGGGATAGTGCGGCATTATCCCATGCGGTCCACTTAAGCGACCGCACGGGATAATCTATTTTCACGTGTGGTCACTTAAGTGAACCGCACGGGATAATGCCGCATCGGTTTTTTCAGACGCGGCCACTTATGGTCCGTCTGGAACTTATCGGAGGCCTCGCACGGAAAAATCGTTTTTCTAGGAGTGTACGTTAGTTCAAATTCTATACTGCCAAACTTAATAGAGCAAAAATTGACATCAAACTAAACAAGCTCTTGAGTTGTGTACTTCCTTTGCTAGGCTAAAGATTTTTCTCACTTAATATAGGAGTATATAGTTGACTAGATACCCTGACTAGCACAAAACTTACAATAAGGATTTACACTAGACTACAGTCAACATAAATAATTATGCTGCACTGCTTAGTACTCCAGAATGTTTACAGAATAAGGGAAGACGAAGATCCTAGAATATTCCATTGTAGGGCCTTAGGCAGCTATATAATCTTATTGCTGGCTAGCATATATATATGCATGCATCCTTTGCAGATATGGTTCCTTATCTTTAGTTGCTTTCTCCCTTTCTTCTCTCTCTCTCTCTTTTTTTAACTCCTGCTGGTGGATACAGGACAGACTGATGTGTCAGAAAAGTTTGTCCATCAGCTCTCTCAGATGGATCGTAGAGCGACACGATCCCAGATTGATCAGCTAACGTTTTCTTTAATCATGAGAAGGATGGGATAATTGGGATCGATGTCTGATAGCTTAGCTTCGTGTGTTGGGAGTTGGATCATGCATGATTGTGCACTAGTGCTTGAGATCAAATATACAACTACAAGTATTTCATCTAGCTAGGTACATTCAGTTCATATCTGGACTACCTCCCCGATAGATCGAAACTTAGCACATACACTAATTAATCAGCAGAATTTCGCAACTCCCAGACCCGTATCGCTCCCAGCCCTAGGGCGACATGGGAGGCGACCAACCTCCTCGCGCCACCACCACACTTCTCCACCTCGTCGTCGTTGGAGCAGCCCATCGGCAAGCAGCACGGCTGCAAGAAATATGGCGGTAGGGCTTCTTTCCTTCCCAAGGACGCCCTGTTGGTAGGGGCTCTGAGACAACCGGGAAGGAGGAGGTGGCGCCGCCCAGATCTAGCCCTTTCTCAACCGGATCCGGTGAGACGAAGGCCGGAGTGGCGGTGGAGGGCGGGGCGAGAGCAAGACGGAGTGCCAGGTGGTGGGAAAGAGGGCGACGAGAAGTGGGCTCGAAAGTGGAGGTGGCGGCGGCCAGATCTAGCACCCTTCAGCTCGACTCCGGCTCCCCTTGGCGAGGTACGATAGGCGACAGCGATGGAGAGGAGCAGCATGGTGATGGCCTCCAGTGACAGCGGGCGTGGAGGAGCAGTTGCTTCTTGGTGCGGCAGTGGCTTTTCCTCCTCTCGTGCCTACGAAGGTTGCTATGGGGAGTGGCTAATGCGTCGACCTCATACGGACGACAACAGCGGGAGGCCGGCGTGGCCAGTGGCGGCGAGGTTGGTGCAGGTGATGGGAGGGAGGCTGATGCAACTGGTGGCAAGGAGGCCGGCCTGGCCGATGGCATGGGAGGTCGACGCTAGCGACCGCAGGGTGGCATGGCGTGGCCGGTGGCGGCGGGAGACTGGTGACGGTGTGTGCGGAGGCTGGCGTCGGTGTAGCAGTGTCCACACGCCAACGGTGGGTGGCTGGTGGTGGAGTAATGGAGCGACATCTACAGATCGACAGGGGTGGGCGGCGGATGTAAACCTAGCCCGGTCTTGTCGGGTCGGCAACGATGACACTTTGGGCATCGGTTACATTCTTAGGGGCATTGTCGAGATGTCTCCCTCCCTCCCTAGTGGTGCTGCCGAGTGAAAACCTTGTCTTGGATCTCCTTGAGACTTTGACGGATGGCGGTGGCGCTCTTTGTCACTTTTCTCCTTGGCGATGTCGTCTAGGAGGCTTCATTTTGCCAAAACCACACTCAGACAGTTTGTGTGAAGCCGGTGGGTGGTAGTAGGTCGGAGGGTCTGCGTGAGGGAGAGGGATCTTTCTTCTCTCTCGCTCTCTGCCTCTACTACTTTTTCGTCC
This sequence comes from Oryza officinalis, assembly GCA_008326285.1. NCBI lineage: Eukaryota > Viridiplantae > Streptophyta > Magnoliopsida > Poales > Poaceae > Oryza > Oryza officinalis. The sequence continues at coordinate 39,755,012 of BDMV01000007.1, forward strand.
TGTTGTCGCCTTGTTGACTAGGTGCTTGTTTGTTCGGGATTGGTTTTGGGCGATTTGGCTGTAGCTCCTTTGTTGGGTCTAGCGGCGGCTGGTCCGGTGCTAGCCTTTTCCTTGGTTGCATTTAGTTGCTACCGGTGTGTGGTGGTGGTGTTTTATTTTCTTTTTCTGGCTATTGCCTCCTAGGGTAATAGTCTTGTAGTTTTTTTCCTGCTCTATTCAATGGAATATCGCACCGTCTTGTGTTGTTTGCTTAAAAAAATGAATAGAATTTCGTTGTCGTTTTTTCTTCAGCCCTTCACAGCCGTGACCGTCCATGGCACCATTTTTATTAAACTAATACTATTTTAATGAAAATTGCAAAAATAGAGATCCAGTGTCTGAAATCATAAGTTAGCTCCTTGTTGAACTTTCGATAGGGTTCAGATCAAATAGCCGCGGTACGATCAATTTGTGGTAAACCAACAAACAACCGTTGTTCAATAGGTACCCATCGAATTGTGGTTGTAATACGGATTGAACTGTCAACATCACTGCCACACCAAGTAACTTTTCACCATAGCCATGTAAACCAATATAATCAGTGTGTAAATCATCAAATAGAGAGGTTATGTAACCTCAAGAACCAATTACACATACCCAAGAGCTAGCTATGGGCATAGTTGTTAAACCTAGACCGAGGAATAAACCGGTGAGGCCATCAGTTCATGGGTCCACCGATGGAACTGCTGGTCCACTGGTTCAAAAGAAATAATAAAATTATAAGTTTTAGTGAACTACTGGTTGACCCAAAGGTTAAAACATTTTATATTTTTGTCACTACAACCAACCAAGTTGGTGGTTCGAACCCCGTCCCACGTGCTCGGATTGATTTTTCCCGTGAAAAATTTCCCACCAGTCCGACCACTAAAGTTTTTCAATTGCGTCGTTACAATGACCAATTACATGTAGCTGAGCAAAGAGAAGCTACAACAAGAGATTTTCCAGTTACACCAGTCCAATGACTAATTACATGTAGCCGAGCAAAGAAGCTACAACAAAAGGTGAACTTGCTCTTCCTAAATACTGTACTTTACTCTTGTTTAGGTTCACACATAAGGAGGACATGCTAGATGAGTAGATGATCAAGTTGAAGATATAATACGCGAAGACCATTCTAGTGACAAATTACACGTAGCCAAGCAAAGAAGCTACAATAAGAGGTGAACTGACATGCTCGATGATCAAGTTGAAGATATAATACGCGAAGACAACGGCCGATGATCAAGTTGAAGATATAATACACGAAGACAACGGCCGTTTTACGTTATGCTGATTATGGAGTACACTGCCTACTGACATCACTCTAATTCCCAAGAGTTGTGGGACCCATCCTATCACGTTTCACCATGCATAATTCATATATTGAAAAGGTATACTTTCAAAAGCAACAAACGGAGAGTCATTTGAACTTCTCAATGGGGAGTAATGACCAAATTACCGAAGGCTGCGTCAGAAGTCGAAGAGACACGCGAACGTCTACGGAAATTCATTTAGTGGTGACCTTTGAGCTAGTTTATCTTCATTAAATTCCACAACTGTTCCATCCCCAACTAGAAGGCACTACAACGGTAACCCTCATCTGTGTCGGGCTGCAACCGACATCTGTGTCGGGTATGGCGTCCGACACAGCGCAAAGGTCAGTGATGTGAGGAATCATCTCAAACGGACATAAGTCCGTCACGGATGAAGCTATCTCAATCGGGCCTCAACTAATGCCCGTCACCGATAGCTTTGACCCAGACGACCGGTCAAACTATAGCCCGTCACGGATGACCTATCTCAATCGGGCTACAACTAGTGCCCGTCACGGATGTCTGCCTATCTCAATCGGGCCCCAACTATAGCCCGTCACGGTTGATATAACTCAATCGGGCTTTAACTTATAGCCCGTCACCAATGAGTATGACCACAAAAAAAATAAATATTGTTTTTTTGGCTAGCCTCAGGCCTGTGCTAGCCATGCCCGCTGCAAAATAACAGAAGCAGAAATAATATACATCCCAGCATCCCCATTCACATATGCCATTCACAACATCCCCATTCACATATGCCGTTCACATATATACATCCCAGCATCCCTATTCACATATGCCATTCACATATATTTTACAGAAATAACAAATATAATAAACATAAATATTACATAATAACATGTGTTTGACAATTCAAACAGTACGTTAAAAAATGTTCATCACTTACACCTGAACCCTAAACATGTGTAGCCCTCCATGAATCCTCGTTGTATCAGATGAGCCTCATGTTTCTGGGGTCGGCAGCAAAGTCTTTGTGTTTTCGATCGATATTCCTCCATTGAATCGAATCCGCTGGGTGTCTTAGCATACCGTCGTTCCTTCTCTCCGTGGCATGCCAACGTACTAAATTTGCCTCCTTGGGGTTTGCAAATATTCTTTTGAAACGATCAATGATAGGTAGATACCACACAACCTTCGCGGGACCACCCCGTTTTGATTTTTTTCCTTCGTCAGGACTTTTCTTACGCTTGTATCGAGAGGCCTTGCATACAGGACAAGCATCTAACTCCGCATATTGCTTGTGGTACAATATGTAGTCGTTTGGACAAGCGTGAATTCTACGGACCTCTAACCCCAGGGGACACAAAACCTGCTTTGCTTCATATGTTGTCTCGGGCAATGTGTTCCCATCAGGCAGCATGGCCTTCAAAATTCCCAAAAGCTCTGTGAAACTCTTGTCTGTCCATCCACTACTTGCCTTCAGTTTCATTAGGTCCAAGGTAGCTGATAATTTGGTCTGCTTTGCTTTGCATCCGGCGTACAGAGGCGTCTGCGAGTCACTGACCAACCTGCTGAACTTTACGGAATCTCTCTCGTTGTAAGCTGGATCCTCAACGTCACGTAACATGTCTTGCAGCAGATCATGATCAACATCAACCATTTCACCGCCTAGTGGAGAAGGTACAAACATGTCATGCTCATCTTCATCTTCATGATTTTGTGCACCAGTACTATTTGCAGCAGCATCACTTCCTGATTCCTGCTCTCCATGCTTAACCCAACATGTGTAGCCCTCCATGAATCCTCGTTGTATCAGATGAGCGTGTACGCCCATTCGGCTATCAAACATATTTTCATTCTTGCAATCTGCACATGGACAACACATGTAATCGCTGTTTCTTCTTTTCCTATCCTCCTCCGCGACGTTAATAAAATGTAATACCCCATTTCTATACTCTTGACTATGACGTTTCACAGATTTCGCATACATCCAACTTCGATCCATCTCTACAGAAATGAAAAAAGAATCAGAGAAACATCTTATAAGATAAATACTGCTAAATTCATAAGAATTGATGAATTTTCTAAATTAATGATTATTATTTGTTATTTACCTTATGACTGTTTTCTTTGGGAAAAAAAAAATTTCGCCCCCTCCAACCTCCCACCAGATTTGTGAATAGTGGGATACAGATACTCTGGCGGTTGCGGATATTTATAGTGTGCACTAACTATCGGGCATATCAGGTATCTTTATCGGGCCTAAAAAAAAGCCCGTCACAGAGGAGTGCCATCCGTGACGGGCTTTGTAGATATCTCAAACGGGCATCAAGATGGCGCCCGTCACAGATGATTGTCATCTGTGACGGGCTGCAATTACAGCCCGATGAGATATTTAAGGTTATCTCAATCGGGCCTTAATTCGGGGCCCGTCACAGATGATTGTCATCTGTGACGGGCTCCAACTACGGCCCGATTGAGATATTTAAGGCTATCTCAATCGGGCTCTAGTTTAGGCCCGTCACAGATATGTGTCATCCGTGACGGGCTTCAGTTCTATGCACATTTAACATGTCTCTCCGACCATATCTCAATCGGCCTCTTTTTAGGCCCGTTTGAGATGTTTTCTTTGTGACGGACCGCAAAATCCAGTTATATTACAGCCCGTCACAGATGAGAGGATCTGCACTAGTGAGGGTTATTGCTAGTATAAATACCCCTACGTGTTAATCCTTGAGAGGACTGATAATCTAAAATATGAACCATTTTTTAGCTACGTGTGTGCTCGCAAATTCAGACAATGATCTATACCACTTTGCTTTTATGATTTCCTTATAGGATTATAGATGTGGCATTTGACATTCCCTAATTGATGCTCGTACTCCTTTCGAGTTTTTCGAGTTTTATCCTTGATTGATTGTAGATTGTATTGGTTGGTAACTTACAATGTAGTTGAAAAAACCCTCTATTCAGGTTATTCTAATAGAGATGGTGGTTGAATTTGAGTGCGACCTTTAGGTTGCACTGATATATCGGTTACTTGCAGATAGTTATTCTGATCTCTTTAAAGCTATTTATCAGCTTGTGATCCTATGTCATAACCATTAGGACCTCGTGCAGTATTGGATTGTTCGCTAGGGTTGATGGCAGAGTAAAAAAGAGTACATGCAAGCATATACATTTTAAAAGTCTATAGTGAATGTGTGTGTAGCGTGTCCTATGAATTTATAGTTTGATAAGTCTTATGATGATCATGTTGGCCTATAGCAGCCTGATATATTATTCTTTAATTTGCATGTTCGACATGATCTTATCTATTTTTTGTTATTCGATAGGTGGCCTATTGTTCATCCGGAGATTGATAGGATGCTATTTCAGCCATTTCCTCCAACTGAGTAACATTTTTGCAATTTTTATTAAAATAATACTATATGTAAAAAATAAAAAAGAGATCCGTCCATAGTTGTCCGGTCATCGGCGTCGGTTTGTAAGTGCCCCAAGCCCCGAGGTGTCCAAGGACAATGCAAGCGAAAAGTTGTCAAAAATAAATTAACTGCACATATGACCAAATGGTTCACCTGCCATTGCTACTTTGTTGGTGTCAACGTGATTAATTAATATTCGATCGTATACGGTTGATGACATTCACGTGTACGTGCAATGACACAGAGGTTGGTTAATTAAAGGCGCGTGGCTACCGTGCGTACGAGGGCTGGATGGATTTGCCGCTTTGGGCAGGATGCCGTGCACGTGTACGTTCACGCAACAATCCAACTCGCTTGCACGTTTTCCCTTTCTCGATGTGTGATACTGCCGTGCGAGAGACACGCGTGGCGCCTTGTTGTTAAATTTGCCTCGCGATCTCGCAGGCGTCTCGCCCGGAATCCGTGGATCCGACGAGAAACCGCAGCGCGCAGCGTACACGGCTTGTATACCTAACTGGCTAGCGCTCTCCGCTTCCCACACACGAGAGATCCCGCGTGCGGCGCGGGACGGCCGGTCTCAGTAGTCGCGCGCGCTTTTGTTGCCGGACACGACCAGGACGGACACGCACACGCGTGTGCCGGCGCCGTACGTGGCGGCAGTGCGCGCGCATGCACAACTCGCCGCGGCGCGCACCGTGGTCGGGGGGGGGGGGGGGGGGCCTGCCTGCACGCGACCGACGCGCGCCGCGCGCGCACCACCGACGCGAAGGCGCGGGCTCTCGCGATTCGCACGTCTCCCACGGGCCACGCCAAAGCCGGTGATGAGGTGAGAAGAGCGAGATAGGCACCGATGGTGGTGGGTGGCTTTGTAGGCTTTGGAGACGTCGGTTGGGCCGGGCCGCTCGGGAGTCGGGACAGGCCTTGTATTGTTGTATGTTGTCTTCGACTTGAGCCGTCGTCAGGCACAAGGCAGCTTCGGGCGAATAGAGATGGGTCCAAAAGTCTATCTCAAAGCCCAAGTACAATTAGTGCTAAAATATAGTCCTACTTCCGTGCTAAAATATAATAAAAATTGTTATTAAAAGGTACTAGTAGTATAGTATGTTTAAGTGGAGAAACTAATATCTTTTCTCTACTATTATAAAAATTTAAAATATTTTCGCTGAAATTTTGATAAGTAACTTTATTTCCGATACAATGTTGGTGTGTGAGCATGTGATTTTTATTTAAAATAAATAAAATAAAAATATTTTTGCCTGGGACCTTCATCTGCGGGTGTCCGCATCCGATACGTTTTTGTCAACGCGTCTACATACGTCTGCCGGTCCACACGTAAGAGTGTCGTGATCCCGTGGCCGTTCGCATTGGAATGTAGTATCGCCCACGTACGAGTCCCATAGATAATTGGCTACCTTGATGCTGTATGTACTATTTCATCTTGAATTTGACTTATAGAGTCATCAATCAAGCACAAGTAGGTATGTCTTATTGCCGAATATAAAACAATAAAATTAGTAACGGCTGAATTCATAATCGTGAACAAAAGCGAATACATGGCAAGCGAACAGTTCAGAGCATCAAAGGTTTACATCTTGCGCAAGACATCGTGTGACACATACATTACAGTACAGTACAGAGACATATACAAATGCGAGCATCCATGGTTTACATCTTCTAAGCTTGTGAGAATCAACCAAGACACATACAAATGTAAAACAGATTAAATGTTTATACGCGCTATCTCTTCTCTTGCATACATTTTCTTGCATTTTCTCCGTTCTCGATCACATTTGATGTGTTGAGGTTGTGAGGAATAGATTAATTAACGCATCGGAATAAAAGCGAGTAAAAACATATAGAAAATACATGCTATCCCACTGGACCCTGTTTCAGTGAATGTGAGAAAAGCTTTTTCTACAAAACTATTTAAAAATGATTTTTTAAAATTTATATCATATAAAAAACAAAATCATCTCATGTTTATCGTTAAAGCAGTTTTCCCGTTGCGGCAATTTTTTTAGTCTTTAGAAAAATTGAAGATATTGATGTAACATAAATAAAATGCACCGACGGAGTGGTGGACTGCAAGTCACATAATTGAAGCCTGAGGCCCTGAGTTGACACCGGTCCCACTTTAAGCTAGGCATTCCGCAAGCATCTTCAACTAGCCAGCTGGCTAAAACTTGACATAATTGCTTGGACAATAACACGGAAGGGGGAGATTGGAATTTGTACAACTCTAATTATCAGTTTAAACTCTAATTATCAGTTTAAACGTTATAAAAAAATCCGTGAAAAATTTACAATATTCGTATATAGTAGGCATCTACTATATTGCAATATTTTTTACTTAAGTATATTGCAAAATTTGCTGTCCAAACTTGACCTATACAAAAGGAAATAAAATAAACAATATCATTCAAAAATAATACTTATATTCGCAACCAAATTTGTGTTTCTTTAAAGAGGTGTGGATCAAATTTAGTGTTGCATGTTTGTGGAGTCACATATATCATTAAAATCCAAGTTATAAAAGTTTTTAGAATTTTTCATGACCATTAAAATAACATGTAATAAATAAGCTCATGCACATATAAGTTGTAACCAGATTTTCCCCACGCAATTGTTCTATTTATGAAACAAATACACAGATTTGGACTTTAATTGCATCTGTAAGCTTTTTTGAATCACTCAAGCCTTGTTGTACAGTTTGAACATATGTTTGCTTGACTTTTCTAAATATATGGTGCACCATACACATACAATTATACAAAGGTATATCAATATCAAATTAGTAGCATTATCAAAACTCATTGGACTAGGGAAGCACAAATGGATGTGATGTTGGAGTCATGCCCTCGTCAAGGTTTAAATCTGGGTGTTTATATGAATATTACGCACACGTAGATGAGATTTCAATAGAAATTTAATAAAATTAGGAATGTGCCGCTGGTTTCGTCTTTTAAAGGACGTGTTAGGGATGCATTCGCGGGAGTATAAGTGTGATGTTGCGTTCAACATGAATTTAGTGAATTTAGTGAGATCAGAGATGTATCGTTGGTTTTCGTCTCTTTGAACTCTCTTTAAGCGTGTGCTAAAGAATACATTCACGGTGGTATGACCGTATGAGTGTGATGTTATGTGTCTAGTGATATGTGCTATATGCATACGCTTTGTGATCATTAAAAAAACTCACTGGACTAACATCACTAGACAAGATCCGGTCCTCTTTGGCAGGAAGTTGAATACTCGGTATAATTTGACAAAGTCTCTGTCTGACCCAACACTTTGACTTCAGGTCATCATAGCTAATCCTAGCCATTAACTCCACATCTAACAAAATCCAAGCCATCAAAGTCCAACAAGCTCGAAACCCACAAACAAATGTCAATGGAATTATCCAACAATAAACTTCTAAAAAAAACCAATTCTAACTAAAAGCCTATTTGACATGGCTCCAATTTCAACTCTTCTGTAAAGTCCAACCTAACAATTTTACCTTCACTTCATTTAAACCGAAAGTGAAGTTAGGTGGAACGTTCTCACAAAATAAGACCGCTCCATAACTACAGGCTTATGTGGTACAGTTTTAACTCTAGCTTCATCTCTCGTGAAGTTGAAGCCCAACCAAACGATTTTAGCTTCACTAAAATAAAAATGAAGTTAGCTAGTGTATTCTCACGAAATAAATTAGAGAGGTGGAGCTGTGTTTAGCTGAAGTACTCTCGCAAAATAAACTAAAATATAAAGATGAATTTAGACAATTTTATAACTTTACTCCAAATCTAATTTCTAAAGTTAAAATCCAATTTCTGAACGCTATACCGAACTAGCCCTGAAAACTGTCACGCCAACGAACTCACCAAGTTACTACTATCTTCCTCTCAAGAAGAGGAGGAAAGCGTCGCACTCCATTTCCTACCAAGAAAACCAAACGAAAAAAAAAGGAAAAGAAAACGGAGGAGAGATGCCCGGAGAAGGCGGCGAGCTCGAGCGCAGCAGCGGTTGTCGTCCTCCTCCCATCTGCTTCACGCCATCCCCGACCTCCCAATTTAACCCCCACACACCCGCGTGCCCGGTTCCCGCGTCCCCCCTTTACCCTCCCCCGGCCCCTCCTCCTGCGATTCCACTCCCATCCGTCGGCCCAGGAGGAAGGTGCTAAGGGGGGATCAGCTCCATTCCATTCCATTTGCGCGCGTGATTCGGTTTCTTTTCCTGTCGCTCGTTTCTTGGTCGGTTTCCCGCCTTCTCGGAGGTCGATTGGATTGGAGCCCGGGGCCCCTGCCTGAACGTGTGTTGCCGCGTTCTTCTTGGTTTCTTGCCCGGATTTGGATTTTGGCCTCTGGTGGATTGGTTGGTTTGCTCTGTTCTTGGTTGATTTCGTCGGAAGATGATCAAGTGGGGCATCGGCAGCAGCGGGACGCCGGCGGATTCGTATTATGAGGTCCGCTCGGATTGCACGGACGACGTGCCCAAGAGCAAGTTCAAGATCAAGGTTTGATTCTTTTTGTGAATTTCCCTTTGTTTTCATTTGACGCGTTTGATTCGTGTTTTATGTTCTTGTGCGACCAAGCATTTCTGCACTATGCGATAATGTGGGTTTTTGTTCTCGTCAAAAACTCAAAATGGGATCTTGGTAGCTCCAGAATTTTGTCAATAACTCCAAGAGTCTTCAAGGAAACTATGGGTTAATTAGTGCACGAATAAAATTATCCTCTTATATACCCTTTTTGCAGATCGAAGAAATAAAAACAGAATCAATTGAGAATGGTTCCGTACCCCTCTTCGAAAAAATGTTCTATAATCTTAAAATTAAAAAGGCAGTTAAAACAATTTGTTGGCTAGTCATGTCCTTTAATCAAACTGCATGCATGTAGTTTTTCATCGTTAAGTTAGAGAGAAGTGCTGAGAGCCTGAGAGGCTGAGACATCCTGGAAACTGGAACCGCCATAGCCACGAATATGCAGTTAGTTTGAGGTGACTGTACTATAAAATGAAATTAACATTTTAATAGTATTTGTACACCAAAAATTGTGAGTATATGATTCAATGATGATATTTAGAATTTTTTTTCTAAGTCTCAGATTAGGGAACTGTATTTCGTACTTGTATTTTTGTGTAATAGTTTGTTTTGGTTTCCAAACCTCATTAGTACCTAACATGTAAAACCATTCAACTTTATATTCTGTATTTCTGGTCATATCTCTTCTGTATCCTACTTTATATTCTACAGATAAATTGCTCACATTTACAGTAAATGTGTCATTCACTGTGCATTTGTTCTGTAGCAAAAATCCAGTCATCAACTTTAGATGAAATGAGCGTAGTTTCTGAAGTAGTTAAATTTTGTTATTCATAAAGTCATGGTTGCTTCAAAATTTTTATCATTTTCTTGGAATTGTCTTGGTGTCACACTGTCACACTATTTTCTTCTGTGCAGAAAAATTAGCTATTTATCTTGTTTGTTTCTTCATTTCAGGCGGGAAAAACATTGAGTGTCCGGAAATGGCAGGCTGCATTTAGTACTGACGGTTGTCTTGATATTGCCTCAGTCCTAAGTCGGATACAAAAAGGAGTATGATAACCTTTTTAGAGCTCTTTTTGTCTGTTTCAGAATAGGCTCCTCCTCTACAGACATTTTCTCGTAATCATTTTATAGGTTTCGTTAATATACTGATCGGTAATTATTTCTTCTTCTAGGGTGTGCATCCAACAGTAAGGGGAGAGGTTTGGGAGTTTTTACTCGGATGTTTTGACCCCAGGAGTACCTTTGATGAGAGGGAGGAAATCAGGCAAATAAGAAGGTACTTTCATTCCTAAACTGTAACTGTTATATTTTTCATTTCATAGTGCAATTTTTGTTCACTTGAAGAAATATAAAGTTCCCTACCTTACATATTGATGGTAATGTCTGAACCCATGCTTCCACCATAGATTGAACAGTTGGTTTCTTGCACTTTCTTATCAAAATATGAAATTCATATGTTTCATATTTCATTGCACATTTTTTCTCTGGCTTCGTCCAGCATATTTGCAAAGATTTTTCTTGAACGTGCAGGCATTCGAAATTTCACTTAACTTCTCTTCTGTTTCAAACTGACATGATGATGCTTTTTATCTGAAGTTTTTTTTTTTATATACTGCATTTCACCGCGAGTCTCAATTTGCCACTTATATCATACACTACAATTTTGGTTTTACAAATAGATGATTTTCACAGATAAATGATCTTTTTCCCCTTCTATAAAATCAGTGAATATGTTCCATTCAGATTTTGTACTCTGTTTTTAGAGAAACTGCCTTCCATAATAATAATTATTGTGAACCCTAAAAAGTATACATGTAAAGACATGATTATGCCAGATTTGCTTAACTTATTTGGGTTGTTAAATTCTAATGGGACCTAGTACCCATAATAGGTTATTGTCATTCAGCAGTTTCTTGTAATATCCATGCGCAATAATTTAGTATTTTGGTACTTTTTTATGGGGTTCAGAAATAATTTTCTCCGATGAAACATTTTATCTTCTTAGCCTGAAAATAATTTACCTTATGAACACAGACTACAATATGCTAGATGGAAGGAAGATTGCCGAGAGATGGATTCTCATGTTGGTAGTGGTAAAGTGATCACCGCACCACTTATCACTGAGGACGGTAGACCCATTAAAGATCCTTTGGTTTTACTTGAGGCTACTACATCCCAAAACACTTCAGACGGCACTTCAACAAGCAGCAAAAATGGAAATGAAGTAGATGATTCTGCAACCTGTATTACAGATAAGCACATTATTGACTGGAAGCTTACTTTGCATCAAATTGGTATGCTTTAACCCCCATTCTTTCTGCTAATTTTATACTTTATTTTACACTTCTACCCGTTTCTTATGAACTGTAAAACCATGATAGGACTTGATGTGCTACGTACGGACCGCACCATGGTATTTTATGAGAACAAAGAAAATCTTTCCAAGTTGTGGGATATTCTAGCTGTGTATGCTTGGATTGACAAAGATGTTGGTTACTGTCAAGGTGAGCTATATCTGAGTTGTGCACTTAATGTCCAAAAAGGCTTATAGGTGTAACTTTTATACCTAAAACAGGAATGAGCGATTTATGCTCGCCAATGATTGTGCTACTCAACAATGAAGCAGATGCCTTTTGGTGCTTTGAGAAATTGATGCGTAGATTGGTATGCTTTGTTCTCATGATTTTTCTCAGGACATCTTTCCTCTAATGTTGGAAATTGTGATAGTGTATTTGTACTATATAATTACATATAGTTGCTTCCTTTTGTGTTTCACATAATTTTACTCACTCTGATGTTTTGAATTTGAAGAGAGGAAATTTCAAATGCACGGATCAATCTGTGGGTGTGGCCAATCAACTTCAGTACCTTGCATCTATTATTCAGGTGCTTGACCCAAAGCTACATGACCACCTAGGTATAAATTTGAGATCAATGAAACTTTCAAACATTCAAACCTTCTTCTCCAAATTACCTACAATTTTTTTTTAATATTGAGTCCTGAATACAGAAACACTTGGTGGAGGTGATTATCTTTTTGCATTTCGTATGTTCATGGTGCTATTTCGGCGTGAAGTGTCATTTGGGGACTCCCTGTATCTCTGGGAGGTATGGAATAGCGAAATGATGAATATTTCTAGAACTAGAATATTTTTGCTTTCGGTATGAATTACTCTTCAGAATGATTACATAGACTACATACCTTTAAGTCATGCCACTTTACGGATAGGTGATAGTACTTTCTTCAAATAGGTGCTCCATTCATTTGTACATATAGACCCATATTTTTTTTTAAAGATTGTAGCCACAAAGTTTGACCATCTTACCCAAATCGGTCTTGATGCTCGTGGATTCGGGCATTAGGTTTATTGTGTGTGCTTGCAGGAATACAAATTTTGATATGTTACAAGTTTTAAAGATGAATACTGTATTAATTCATAAGTTTGTTCTTTTGTGAAGACACACAGTGCAGACTGCAATGTATACTTGAGTGTCCAAGTGAGTTTTGTATAGCTGCTCATGTTTGTTTTTAACCTGTCAACAGATGATGTGGGCTCTGGAATATGATCCTGACATCTTCTTTGCGGCTTGTGAAGATGCAAGTGCTCACAAAAGTAAAGTATCTAAATCAAAATTGAGAGGGGTGCGCCATTTTGGCAAGTGGGACAAAGACAAAGATAAAGATAATACGAAAAATGGATCTGAGGATACTGATGGCCCAGTTCCAATTTCAGTTTTCATGGTTGCAAGTGTTCTCAAGGAAAAAAGAGAAAAGCTATTACAGGAAGCTAGAGGACTGGATGATCTTATTAGGGTAAGTGCCACGTCGTTTTGAAAAGTTTTCCAATTTCTCTCTGTTGTTAAATATGGAATCTGGAGTCCTACATGATTAATTCAATTCATAAAAAAAAAACTAGCACCCAGAATATGTTAAAAGCTTGCAATAAATTTTCTATTGCCTCAGAATCTGCTAAAGTTGAAACAAAGCTGATTTTGGTCTAACTCATAAATTCAGATCGGTTTTGAGCCAATCTTGTCTTGTAAGATTGTCTTTCATAAGCTCCTATATTTAAGCATGTATTGTTCATATGGATCTTATTCTTGACCTTTGTTTTGGTTCAGATTCTGAATGATGTAAATGGAAATTTAGATGCCAAAAAAGCTTGTGCTGGTGCTTTGAAGCTTCATAAGAAATACCTGAAAAAAGTAAGTACCTATTCTTGTTGCATTGCTTATAAGCATAACTACTTTTATGAAATATGATGAGCTAAACCCTTCTCTAAAGCATGTCAATTTCAGAACTAAAAGACTAACAAAGAAAACATATGCTGTGAACTGATTTTCTGGTGCTTATGAACTGAACAAATAACATTTCTTGTTTCATCAGGTACAGGCAAAGAAACCCTAAACTGTAACATATCTTCTCACTGGGTGATTCTTTACCATCTGGACATAGCAAACTATACTTGACAGAATGCTCGCCATCTAAAATTGGCCTGGAATGTACTGGCTTGTGAAGTTACCGGCTAGTAGGTCTGATTACAGGAAGAACGCGACCCTTGTATGTAAAGATCTCGAATTCTTTCTACTCCATAATTTTGCTGCTTGTAAAGACAGAAGGTGGTGTGGGTAGCCTCGCATACACAACAATTTCAATACAAGTTGAATGAGCTGTTTGTGGTCTGTGTGAATACTGTAGCCACACAGCTCTGTTTCGAGAACATTTTACCCTTTAGCTGGAGATATGAAAGACATCACAATTTTGAATTTATTCCGAACTGGAAGTGCCAAAAGAAGGTTGAGCTTTGCTCCTATTTTGTAGAACAGTGTACATACCCGTTGCCTGACATGTCTACGGATACAAGGATTTTGCTACAAAATTAAGCACCATATGCTTGAAACAATATAAAAAAGGTCATGCATGCCCTTCTTAGATTACAGCTGACATCACGGATAAAGAAACAAGAAGTTGATGGCCAACTAATCATCACCTTAGTGATAGAGATTTATTGAGTGAACAACTTCCATGTTCCTATCCAGCGCCCATGGCCGCCTTTACCGTCATCAGGGACATGCGTCCTATCTGATCCGGTCAGACCAGCCGAGGAATATGTTTAATTCGGGGGCAAAGCGGTCATTTCACATAAAATTTATCTCTAAAACAACTGGAAATTATAAAATCACGTGTGTGGTGTCTACTGGCAAAAGGAAAAAAACATGTTTTTGCAATGTACACGGACAAAGCCACATTCTTTTGGTTTTCTGCGGCAAAGACCCCTCTTTTTAACCCACAACAAATTTTCCTAAATTCAAATTTGCCTAAATTTTACTTTGAGTTTGTATATTTTAATCATAGTTGTATAATAGATTCGTTTGGCACAGCTTCACCTCTTTTGGAGCTGAAGTTCAACTAAACAGTTTCAGCTTTACCCAAAAAAAAGTGGAGTGAGTTGAAGTGTTATCACAGAATAAACTAGATAGATGAAATTGGTTTTAAGCGGCTTCACAATTTCACTCCAAAGTCCAGACTCAACTCTTGAAGATAAAAAGTTCAGATCTAATTTTTTAAATTAAATTTAAAAGTTAAAATCCTATAAAACAGGCTTTAAATATAGACCTGCGTTTTCACTTAAAGTTACGTATTTTGCTATACGTTGGAAGGTCTCTTTAGCCGCTACTCTTTGCTCGATCCTCGTTAGCACGGCTGGTGTCCCTCCATTCGCATAGGAATGAGCTACTCTCTCTTAGTTCTACTTATAGTTATGCCATACTCCAAAACAAACACATACATGGTGTGCGATGACCAAAGACAGTGGGGAGCTATGACGAGGAGTTGCATCCTGAATATTGAAATAGTGGAACAAAATAAAATATTTAACACATAAAACATTCATTTACATTGTCATCTTGAACTACAGTTCTTTTGATGTGATTATGACTACCATTGAGCAGTGAAACGTACGGCTGGTGAAGCCAGCATCATGATGAGCTATAGTTTTTTTTGGAAATGATATAGGATAGTATTCCGTTCGGACAGGATGATACTGGTTAAATATCAGGGTATCACGTGATACCTCGTAAGTCTTACATGATACCTGGACCTAATATCTAATCGATATCATCTTGTTCGAATGAGATTCCGTTATATAGCAACCCCTAAAATTTTCAGATTTTGCTAAAGCAAAACAAATACAGTGCAGAATTTCGCCTCCCCTTATCTTTCACTCCACCCCTGACTATAACATATGCATTTAAAATTTATCCCAAAATAATTATCACCTTGAGATACTAATTATCCTATTAATCACTTTCAATTTAAATATTCTCCTTACTTCACCTTCAACCTTATCCCACCTCTAATCATACTACATTAAATATTTAATGAGGAGTCCTATAGTTTTTTTTAAATCTTAATATAAGCTTAATAAACTAGAACGATTAGTATCGTGGGACAGAAAATATCATTGAGCAATGAAACGTACGGCTGTGGAAAACAACGCAACTGGCTAGCAGGGTAGTAGCGGACGATGCATGAAAAACAATTACACTTCTGCCTCCAGCCAGGACGCCATCCCAAGCTTAGGAGTTGGCTTAGGACCTATTTTGAGAAGCTTAAAATTCGAATCAATGCGATTGATAGATAACTTTTGAAAATTTGAAAAAGCTAGATTTCTCAGCTTCTGACTTTTAGTTTATTTTTTTATTCTGCAGCTATATTTTTTATAAGAATCTGAAAAAAAAATAAACTGTTTAGGAGAGTTTCTGATTCTGAAAAAAGTTATAGCAAGTAGAAGCTTATCCAAATAGGCATTTACGCTAAGTTCGATTCTCAACTTTTCTAACTTTATCTTTCTCGTTTTTCACGCGCACACTTTCCAAACTGTTAAATAAACGGTGTGTTTTTTGTAAAAATTTTTTATATGAAAGTTGCTTAAAAAATCATATTAATTTATTTTTCAAAAAAATAACTAATACTTAATTAATCATGCACTAGTACATGTTCTGTTTTGCGTGTCGAAAAGAAAGGATTCCCAACACCTTCTTTCGAATACAAACTTAATTTGCCGCTGGCTAGGTCGTGGTCACAATGGAACATGTTATCTCATTTTTACCAGTATATTTTTTCTATTTCACAATTCTAAACTGAAGTTTCAAGAATGTTTTGCAACGCTAATTCACTCCTTACTGGCATCTTGCTAGTTTGATAAATATATACTATTTTTATAGCCATGTTGCGTATGACATGTTAGTGATGCATGAGCACCTCCATGAAAAGAATTAGAATAACTTCTATTTGTTGAGTTTGCATTAGAAACTCCTTTAAAGTCTTCGGGTGATCCTTTTTAAATACAGTACAAATGCATACATTCGTATAAGTGTGTGCACAATCACTTCAATGATTGCACACATGTGCACCCTAGCTACCACTACGAGCATCTCTGATAAATCGGACCAACATATTTTGGTAGAGTGGTGGATGCAGGATCTGAGCAATGGGTACATGGTTGCTGAAGCATTGTCCAGTAAAAAATAAAGCTTCTAAATAGCCTAGTTTTTGTTATTAGTGCAAATAAAAGCCATCAAACAGTATATACTGCTAGTATTAGTATAAGTGATCCAAGGATTTACATTAATTTGTTCACTCATTAAAATATATTGCAGTATGAAATTAAAAGGGACAATATTATCTTTCTATACTGTTGGGTGTAGCAATTTTGTAAATACACAGCATGTATAAAGTGAAATCCCATTTTTCATTCATCATCATCCTTCAGCCTGGCGAGGGCCTGCCAGCCACCTCGAGTCCACACACGCTGCCGCCAACCACCACTAAAGCACAGAATTACTAAAATATTGTTTTTTTAGTTTTTTGAAAAATTCCTAAATTGCCTGGCAGTATACCGTACCGTAAAAGTTCTCTAATAATTTGCCTCTGGCTAGCTTAGGACATGGACAATGGAACACATCATTTCATTTCATTTCATTTTAGTACTAGTATGATTTTTCTATATCACATCTTCAAGTTAACTTTCAAGAATGTTTTGAAATGCTAATTCATGCCTTATTGGCATCTTGGTAGTTTGATGAAGTTATACTACTTATTATAATTGTGTTGCGCCGTATGATAGACATGTTAGTGATGCGCATGAGCATTTCCATCGAAAGTGTTAGAAAAACTTCCAATGGTTGCATTGAGTACATATTTTAAACTCTTTCAAAGTCGTCGGAAATATTTTTTGTTATGTATAGTAGACGATAAATTTTTATTTTAATATTAAAGTTTCCCATGGAAAGATGTTCTTTTTTTTGAGTTCTTAGGTCATGAACAATTAATGGTGTGAATGTAATGTCACCATCTAAGAGGGAATGCCGCATAGAATATTGATGATGTGGAGGCAAGAGAAAGAAGAGAGAAAATCATTTGTTGATTAACATAATATCTAATATACAGCTTAATATCATATATACATTCCATATACTCCTCCATCCAAAAAATATAAATTGTATTCTTTTAGTGACACACAAAATTGATCGATGTTATTAGAATCATATTCAAAAGCATTTGAAATGTGGTCGGAAAGTATTTCAAAACTATACTTGATGGAAAAATGGTTAGCGAAAAGTTCTAAAATGTGGTCGCCATCTAAAATTGGCCTTGGAATGGACTGGCTTGTGAAGTTATTAGCTAGTACAGTCGCCAGTCGGTTTGAGAACAGAAAGTACTCTATAATTTTGTTGCTTGCAGAAGGCAGCATGGGTAGCCCATCGACGAGATGTCACATGAATGGTTGTTAAAAAAGTTTTAAAAAAATCAACAAGATAAATTAATATGTAATATATAAACCACGTATAAACACGTAAGATTAAATTTAACTTTTACTTGCAATGAAAAAAAATATAAATTTGACTGTGAATATGCGTTAACTAGCTATAATTTAATTTGTTTTCTTATAGCTTATACAAGTTGAATTTTTAACTTACATGTATTAAAGTGATATATCACATATCAATTTATCTTTTTTTTAAAAAAATTATGACTATTTAAATGACATGCAAACAACGAGAGAATATTTCCTCGAAAATTTAAAATCCACTCCTCATACACAACAACTTTAATACAAGTCAAAATGAGCTAGCTGTTGTGGTCAGTGTGAATACTGTAGTCACGGCTCTTTTGTCATGAACATTTTGCCCTTTCAGCTGGAGAAATCAAAGGCATGGAAATTTTGAGTTCATTCCGACTGCTGAGCTTGCTTCTATTTTGTAGGACTGTGTACGTACGCATTCCCTGACATGTCTACGGCCAGATACAAGGATTTTATTACAAAATTAGGCAACATATGCATGAAATAATATAAAAAGAGGTGACATGTGACAGAACAGACTTTACAATAATACATCATACAAGCATTCTTAGATTAGAGCTGACATCACGGATAGAAAACCAAGAAGTTGATGACCAAAGAACGGACTATAATTTAGTTTGTGTTGTTGAAAATATAAATACATAGTAATTTAATTTATTTCATAAATAAATCATGGCATTACATAAACAAACTAACAAAATCGTATTATTCGATCTACACATATAAACTAGACAGTAAAATATGAACAGATCAAACATGTGAAATGCGTACCAAGAATTCTGAAAGATCGGTTGTACAACGGGAAAAACTCGTGGTACCAGACGTTGACGACGGCGCGCAGCACTTGAGCGAAGAGCAAGACGAGCCGTTGTGGACGAACAACAAGTAGTCGCGCGAAGCGTTTCCCAAAAACCTTATTGCCATCTTCTCCTAGTGCAGGATGTCGAAGGCGAAGGTTTCGGAGACCTGCTCTCCCGATCGCCGGTGCACGCCGATGAACGGGACGAAGTAGACAACGAGTGATGGCACAATACAGTGGAGGATGCAAAATCCTAGATTGATTTCATGTGTGTTGCGTGAAGGCGTCGGTTCGGTTTATATAGAGATATCACGACGCTTGATCAGGGCGCCTGCACGATCTCCATTCCGCGTAACAGAACCGGATAAGTCGCGCGTAACTTATCCGGACACGGATTATTCGGTGTGTTTCCAAAAATTAAACCGAATTTTTGCAGCAAAATAGGAGACCACATCTGCGCATGCTGCGTACGGGCGCCACCTCGCCTGGCGAGGTGAGACGAGCGAGCGCGCGTGTGTTCCTCTTGTTCTCTCCACCACACATGCCTCAAGTGGCTAGGAGAGCATCCTCCCTTATAAGGAGGTCTCCCTCTCCTAGAATAGGCAAGGTGGTACTAAACTCCCCATGTATGCCATCCCATGAGGTAGGTTTTTGTGATTTTTCAAAGAATTAATCTTCATATGGGCCTTAGCCCAGATATCAATTCTAACAATTCCTCACCAAATCTCAAAATTCCACAGAGATTTTCCTTTTTTCAATGTACTGTTTATATACGAGCGGTTCGATGGAGACCGGTTAAGGTTGAACATTCACCTAGCACTCCAAGCTACACTTACTCACAACTTGAACAATGGACTACGCCTTGAATTGCAAGTCTTGTGTAAGCAAGTTTCACTCAGAGTCTTATCTGGTACTAGGCCGTCAGTAGACTATCCCTCGGGTAGAGCGTATAAGTCATACTCCTTGGTCTCTTAGTGAGCTTCCTAGAAGATTCACCCAAAATCTCCATAGATTGCGATCAACAGTCAAGCTCACATAGGTGCGTTCTTTCAAGAATGCTCTGCTGGATAGCATCTTTGCTAATTAAAGCCAACAGAACGCATTAAGGCATAGCCAACTTGCCTTGCAGCTCATGAGAGTATATGCATCTTCACTTAGAGAGGGTTTTAGAAAAGTATTCTCCTCTAGTTAACTAACGGTTTGTTTTTCTCAGGTCCTAATTCACGGGATCTCCGATCACATAGGTTGGGTTACCACCATAGTATAACTCACATGGGTCTCATACCCATCTCCTTCGATGCATTGTCTATCACATTCCGTGATAGTCCCTTTGTGAAGGGATCTGCCAGGTTTCTAGCTGTTTGGATGTAATCCAATGTTATAACCCTGGAGTTTCTCAATTTCCTGAAAGATTTCAATCGTCTTTTCACATGTCTAGATGATTCCATATTATCCTTAGAACTGTTTACCTTGACAATTACCGTTTGATTGTCACAATTCATAAGGATAGCCGGCACCGGTTTTTCAACCACAGGCAGATCCATCAGTAGATCACTTAGCCATTCTATCTCAACAGTAGCAGTGTCTAGTGCTGTGAGTTCTGCTTCCATGGTTGACCTCATCAAAATGGTCTATTTGCAAGACCTCCATGAAACAGCACCACCACCCAGTGTGAAAACATATCCACTAGTGGCTTTGATCTCATCAACATCGGAGATCCAATTTGAATCATTATATCCCTCAAGTACCACAGGATACCCGGAATAGTGAAGCCCCAAGTCCGTAGTATCTCTTAGATAGCACATCACTCGCTCAAGTGCACGCCAGTGATCATCTCCCGGATTAGAGGTAAACCGGCTCAACTTGCTCATAGCAAAGGAGATGTCAGACCTAGTTGCGCTAGCTAGGTACATAAGTGAGCCAGTGATTTGGGAGTACTCTAGTTGATTCCTAGCAATTCTCTTATTCTTACGAAGTAAAAAGCTAGGATCATAAGGTGTTGGAGAAAGTTTGCCATCAAGGTAGCCAAAGAGACTCAAGATTTTCTCCACATAATGAGACTGTAAGAGTGTAATCCCATTCTCATCTCTAATTAACTTAATGTTTAAGATAACATCAGCTACTCCCAAATCCTTCATATCGAAATTTTGAGACAAGAATGATTTAATCTCATTAATCACCTCAATATTTGTCCCAAATATGAGTATGTCATCAACATACAAGCACAGAATAACTCCCTCACCCCCATCATGACGATAGTATATACATTTATCTGCCTCACTGACTACGAAGCCTGCAGATGTTAATGTTCTATCAAATTTCTCATGACATTGCTTAGGAGCTTGTTTCAGACCATACAAAGACTTCAAGAGTTTGCACACCTTGCCTTCTTGACCTTTTTCTACAAACCCATCAGGCTGATCCGTATAGATTTCGTCATCCAGCTCTCCATTAAGAAAAGCTGTCTTAATGTTCATTTGATGAACGAGAAGACCATGTGAGGCTGCTAGGGAAAGTAGCACACGGATTGTGGTCAATCTAGCAACAGGTGAGTAAGTGTCAAAGAAGTCTTCGCCTTCTTTCTAAGTATAGCCCTTTGCAACAAGCCGAGCCTTGTACTTTTCAATAGTACCGTTAGGCCTAAGCTTCTTCTTGAACACCCACTTGCACCCCACGTGTTTACATCCATAGGGTCGTTCTGTCACCTCCCAAGTTCCATTAGTGATAATGGAATCCATTTCACTACGGACAGCCTCTTTCCAGTAGTCTGCATCAGGAGATGCATATGCTTCTGAAATTGACTTAGGAGTATCATCCATGAGGTACATAGTGAAATCATCACCAAAGAATCTAGCCATCCTTTGTCTCTTGATCCTTCGAGGAGCTTCACTGTCATCCTCCTCAGTGACATGTTCATGTGTATGTGCAGTTTGTTCTGGTGGTGTGATTGAACTGGGAATTATTTCAGAAGGTTGGCTAGAAGTGCCATGTGTATCCTTCATTGAAAAAAAGCTCTCAAAGAAGGTAGCATCACGAGACTCCATAATTGTACCAACATGCATGTCAGGTACCTCAGATTTAACTGTTAAAAATCTATAGGCAATGCTATGGTGAGCATATCCCAGAAAGACACAATTCACTGTTTTAGGTCCAAGCTTGCGCATCTTTGTTATTGGTACATTGACTTTCGCCAAGCACCCCCATGTACGCAAGTAAGAAAGTGATGGTTTTCTCCCAATCCATACCTCTTATGGTGTTTTGTCCTTGTTTATGTTAGGGACTCTGTTTAACATATGATTTGAGGTTAACAATGCCTCCCCCCACCATGCCTTAGGTAGTCCCGCAGTATCCAACATGGCATTAACCAAGTCAGTTAGTGTGCGGTTCTTCCTTTCGGCAATCCCATTAGACTCGGAAGAATAGGGAGACGTCCTGTCATGTATGATGCCATGTTCCTCACAAAACAAGTCAAATTCGTTTGAGAAAAACTCTGCA
The DNA here is from genome assembly GCA_008326285.1 of Oryza officinalis. Lineage (NCBI taxonomy): Eukaryota > Viridiplantae > Streptophyta > Magnoliopsida > Poales > Poaceae > Oryza > Oryza officinalis. The sequence goes on from BDMV01000007.1 coordinate 39,777,418, forward strand.
CCATGATCAGACCTAAGTATTTTTATCTTCCTGTCAAGTTGGTTTTCAACTTCTGCCTTATAAATTTTAAAATAGTCCAGAGCCTCATCTTTTGTTTTCAATAAATACATATAGCAAAATCTGGTAGCATCATCAATCAACGTCATGAAATATCGTTTTACACCCTTCGTCAACACCCCATTCATTTCAGAAAGATCTGAATGTAGGAGTTCTAAAGGTGCCAAGTTTCTCTCCTCGGCAGCCTTGTGAGGCTTGCGAGGTTGCTTCGATTGCACACAACTATGGCACTTAGAACCTTTGACAATGGAAAACTTAGGAATTAAACACATACTGTAAAGCTGAGACATCAAGCCAAAATTAATATGACATAAACATGAGTGCCAAACATTAGCGTCATCATCTACACTGCCACAAATATGATTCACAAACTTATTGCAGAAATCAGAAAGGGAAAAACGGAACAAGCCTCCACACTCATGGCCTTACCAATAAAATATCCATATTTAGACACGACTACTTTATTAGACTCAAACACCAACTTAAATCCGTCTTTACATAGACGGGAACCACTAACGAGATTCTTGTCGATAGTAGGGACATGCTGCATGTTCTTCAGCTGCACGATCTTTCCCGAAGTAAACTTCAGATCTACCGTGCCAACACCATGAACAGAAGCATGTGACCCATTCCCCATTAGGACGGAGGAATCCCGTGCGACCTAATAAGAAAAAAACAACGAGATGTCAGTACAAACATGTACACTGGCCACTGTAGCAACCCACCAGTTTGTAGACTGATTAACTGAGAAAACAGTAGGTAAATTACCTTAGCCGCTTGCATCTCCAGTGTTGCTGTCATGTCTTGATAAATTCATCCCAAGTTAAAAATCATTCGTTAAAAGGAATAATTGAATTAATTAAAATTTGAAAAGAAATCACAAACACTAAAATATGAGTAAGAAAAATTCAAAAGTGGCTTGGAGTATTTTTCCTAAATTCTCCATGCCCCAAATTGGTCCCTCAATTTTTACGTGAATTTTCAGAGCACAAGAAATAATTTTAATGCAACAATAATCAATTTCAGACTTAATTAAATGGAAAACCTAAAAATAATTCTCTCCCTCTCTTTGGGCCACTTTCAGCCCAAAGTCCTCCTCCTCTCCTTCGTCCTGCCGCCAGAGTCTCCTTTTCCTCCTCCCTCTCTCCCTCCCTCTTGGGCCATTTTTTTCCCCCTAGGCCCAAAGTTCTCCTCCTCTCCCCTTGCCCAGCCGCACCCCCCTTGCCGGCCTGCCTTCCTCCCCACCGCAGCCCAGCCAGCCCAGGGAGGGAAGACATCGTTGTCTTCCTCCTCCAACCGAGCTGCCGCCTTCTCCTCTCCCTCCCATGAACAGAAGCAGCGTCGCCTCCCTTGATCTCCCTTCCCGGTTGATTCCTCCCCAATTAAAGTGCAAAAATGGATTCCTCTCCTCTCCCTCATCAATTCCCCCAACTTTTCCCCTTCCAATTCGTGTTAATTTCACCGGATTTAATCCCTAAGGAATGGCTGCCATGGATGGCCGGCCGGCGAGCTTCCCGGCCGTTCCCCTCCTCTCCTGGTCGTTCCCCTCCTCCTCCCGGCCTATAAAAGGGGCCGGCAACATCCTCCCCTCTCTCCCCGTGGCATTTCCTGAGCCCTTTTTCTCTCTCTCTTTGTCCCCCTGTGCAGCCTCCTCTCTCCACGGCGCCGGTGAGCTCCGACCACCCTTCCTCGTCGAGCCGAGCAGCATAGGACCACAGCTGCCACCGTGGACCTCGCAGCCACCTCCCCTTCCCCGGCCTCGCCTCCGTTTCGCCTGAGGCAAGCCGGAGCGCCGTGGACGTCGACGACCAGTGGCGCTGCTGCCGTCGTCCTCCTCTTCCTTCGGCAGCCCCTCCCTCCTCGCTGGGGTGTCGTCCCGTTGCGCCGTGGCTACCACTAGCTACCGTTGCCGTCCGCCTCTTCGTCAAGCTGTTTTCGGTTGTCCGTGTCATCGTCGTTGTTGTCGTCAAGCCGAAGCGGCATCGCTGCCCCGAGGTCACTGAAGTGCCGCCTGTCGTTCCGTCAAGTCATCGTTGCTTCCCTCGCCGTCGTCTTCGTCCTCGGCTAAGCGTCGTCAAGGTCGTCCTCGCCTTCGTTCAAGGGTCACTGCCGAAGCCGTCCTCCTCGTCGTCGCTCCGTTCGTCGTCGGCTGTCTCCTCCATTTGTCATTGGTAGTCGCCGTCGTCGCGTTGTGGTAAGGACCCCTCTCCTCGCTGCCCCGTCCTTGTCCTTCCCGTGTAGCCCTCGTGTTGTGGCCCTCGTGCCCGTCGTGCTGTTGTTGGCCCCGGTCTCGTTCACCGGTGTCGACGGTTGTTCGTGCGGTCTTCGCGTGCACGTGTGGTGGTCGTGTTCGTGTGCCCGTTTGGCCGCCTCGTGCTTGCCCACGTGTGCAGCCCGCATGGCATTCGTGTGAGTCGCTTATCGGCCACTTGTTTCAGTTGACACGCATAGTCTCACTCCATCCTTCCTGTGGATCGTCTCTGTGAACCTGATCCACAGTGAACTAGCCGTCTGACCTGTGGGACCCGGCTACCGGTCGCTCGATCCTTTCTTTTCGCGAGCGATGTTATATTAAACATAATTTAATGGTGCAATAATAACTAAACAACTCGGAAATCTCCACTTTAATTACACCTAAATTTCGGATGGTCGTTTCTCGGCCATACGAGCCCCAAATTGACCCGTTCAAACTGTTTAGTTTTTGTTATAACTTAAAGAACCCGTGTCTGTTGTTTTTATGTACTATTGTCATTTCTTTCTTAGCGTTGTAGCTTTGTTTTGTTTGTTCGTGTAGTGGCTGTTGTTCCGGAGTTCCCGTGGTGCAGTTCGAGTTCATCGCTGAAGCTTCAGAAGCCCCCCTTTTTCTCTGAGCAAGGCAAGTCACGCTCTCCTTGAGCATATTGAATCCCAGTTTGTGAAAAGTATTTTAATTTAAATTATTGCATTTGCTTTATTAAAATTTACCACGTTATAACTGTTTTATTTAGCCTTTCATACAATCCTTGTTATAGCCTTATTATTGGTTATTGTGTATTTACCTTTGACAACCCTAGGTAACAAAAACCAGCTAGTAAGAACTCTATATGTGGTGCTTACTAGATATTTTAGGACTATGCTTAGCCCTGCTTCAATAGAAACATTTAGTTGTTTTATAATCTCTAGACTTTGGGAATAACACTATGTTCTTGATTAATTGGATTAAAGTCTTGGTAGCCTGGACATGTTGGACTCCCCTTTCAAAATTCCCAAACTTGTTTTCGGCTGGGCTCGGGTGCTTGGTTTTGTTAGTCGCACCTCGGCCGTCATAAGGACCGGTCTTCGGGCCTCTGTTGCAAGGCATATTCTGTACTACCACTTGTCTAATGGGTAAGGCTTAACTTGTCGTCTAGGACGGCCATGAGCAAAAGGACACGGATAGGGATGAATGAAGCCCTTGGTGGGGTTGACGTCTCTGGCAGTACGCCCGGGGGCATAGACTGTCTGCTCGACCCAGGGCGCCTGGCGGGGGAAGTCTATGTCGGTCTTTTTCGCTTACGGCAATACTGGGCGGTAGGTTATGTCATGGCTTTCGTCCGTATGCCGTGGTGGCATGTGGCACGTCGCAACACGTGAGGAAGACTTGTCTGGTGGGTAAAGATGTACACCTCTGATCAGAGTTTAATCTATTCGAATAGTCGCGCCCTCGGTTATGGGCAAGCTGAGTAATGTACCCAAGTTAGAACTTGATTCTGTTTAAAACTAAAATAACTGGAGTTAGTACCTGTTGGCCTAGGATAAGGCAAGATCGCGTCGGTGCGCGGCTTGGTGATAATTTTGACTAGAGATAGGTTCGTATTGGTTTAAAAATGCCTTTAAATATTTAAATGTTTCGAAATGCTGGTTTTATGCAAAATATCCCTATATATGAATCATTGTACTCCCTTGCATTAAGTGCATTTTCTGGTGTGGCTTGGTGAGTATGGTGGTTGTACTCATCCTTGCTCAATCTTTCCCCCTCCAGTCTGAGAAGCTCTTGAAGAAGAAGTCTTAGGTGGAGTCCTGGCTTATGCCCCAGTTGAGCGCCTGTGAAGATGGAGCCGTAGGCCCGCTAGTCCGCTGCTGTTTTTCTTTTGTTGTCAGGCCTTATGTGCCTTTGTAATAATGTAAATATTATCGTGATAATTAATAAAGATGTGTCTTTTGTATCAAGTTTGTGTGGTGTACCCCGGCTTTTCCTGGGACGGGGATTAATACACTAGCGTTTGGGAAAGGTATTTTCCGGGCGTGACAGCTGCCAATGGTCACATTGGCAGACTTAGAGGTCTGCCCTGCAGGTGCTTTCATCCCCTTGCGTTGTGGACACTTCTTGGCCAGATGACCAGGCAAGCCACACACATAGCAAGTTCTCTCATCTTGGTTCGGATTGCTGTTGTTCTTCTTCTTTTGCTTGAAGTTAGTGGTCTGCTGGGGTTTGTATTTCCCTTTACTCTTGTTCTGGGCCTTGTGCACGACATTGGCACTAGACCGCCCACCATTGCCCTTAGACGCGACGTCTTTTTCCCGAGCTTTCTCCTTAACATCAAGAGACGCTATTAATCCCTCAACGGAGTACTCCTGTCTCTTTTGTTTGAGTGTAGTACCAAAACTTCTCCAAGAGGGAGGTAGTTTTGCGATAATGCACCCGGCCACAAATTTGTCGGGTAAGACACACTTAAGGAGTTCGAGTTCCTTAGCCATGGTTTGTATTTCATGAGCTTGCTCAACTACAGAACGATTGTCAACTATCCAGTAGTCATGAAACTGCTCCATGACGTACAGATCATTGCTAGCGTCAGTAGCATCAAATTTGGTATTCAGTGCATCCCACAACTCCTTAGCGTCGGTCATGTGCATATACACCTCGACCAGACGATCTTCAAGATGCTAAGAATGCATCCCACAAACAGATTACTGGCCTCCTCAAATTCTTCTGCTTTTCAGCAGTAAGAACTCCTTCAGGTTTGCCATTACTAACCCAGAAGCACTTCATAGCTGTCAGCCATAGAGTGACCCTGATCTGCCATCTCTTGAAGTGCACATCGGTAAATTTATCCAGCCTCAGTGCCTCGGCAAAACTAGCCATATTAAAATCACAGTGCCTATAATAAGTTTTTTGGCTTGTTGAAAATATAAGCACATAGCGATTTAATTTATTCCATAAATAAATCATGGCATTGCAGATACAAACTAACATAATCGCATTATTCGATCTACACATATAAACTAGACAGTAAAACATAAACAGATCAAATATGCGAAACATGTTTGATGCGTACCGAGAATTCTAAAAGTTCGGCTGCACAACGGGAAGGACTCGCGGTACCGAGCATTGACGACGGCGCGCAGCACCCAAGCAAAGAGGAAGGCGAGCCGTTGTGGACAAACAGCAAGCAGTCGTGCGAAGCGCTTCCCAAAAACCTTATTGCCACCTTCTTCCAGTGTAGGACGTCAAAGGCGAAGGTTCCAGAGACCTGCTCTCCCGATCGCCGGTGCACGCCGACGAATGGGAAGGAGTAGATTACGAGTGACGGCGCACTACAGCGGAGGAGGCAAAACCCTAGATTGATTTCACGTGTGATGCGTGAAGGCAGTGGTTGATTTATATAGAGATATCACGACGCTTGATCAGGGCGCCTGCACGATCTTCACTCCGCGTAACCAAACCGGATAAGTCGCGCATAACTTATCTAGACCCAGATTATTCGGTGTGTTTCCAAAAACTAAACCAAATTTTTGCAGCAAAACAAAATTGCAAAAGAAAACTGCATCTTTGGACCATTCATGTGCATGTCGCGTACGCGTGCCGCCTGGCCTGGCCTGGCCTGGGCGAGGCGAGTCGAGCGAGTGCGCGCGTGTGTTCCTCTTGTTCTCTTCACCACACATGCCTCAAGTGGCTAGGAGAGCATCCTCCCTTATAAGGAGGTCCCCCTTTCCTAGAATAGGTAAGGTGGTACTAAACTCCGCATGCATGCCATCCCATGAGGTGGGCTTGTGATTTTCCAAAGAATTAATCTTCATATGGGCCTTAGCCCATATATCAATTCCAACATGTGTTCAACGACTTGATCTATTTATTGATCGATTACCTTGATGTAGGCGATGCAAATTCTTACTATTCTTTAGGCATTCAGGGGGAGTGCAACACCATGGTTGTCACGCCCCAAACTAGCCCCGAACGGAGGCCAGAGTAAGGTGATCCAAATTAACCTGTGTGCCTGTACCAGTCCTAGGAAATAGTGCTGGTACAACAGGAAGATAGAATATCACAACAACAGTGGTCTCTTTATTAAGAGTAGAATTACAACCAGGGTTGGAACTACGGACAGAACCCGAGTTCGCAACAACATTACAAAAAGGCGGAAGCGGAAAAAGGCGAAGACGGGCCCTAAGCCACAAGCAAAGCCTTGGGGAAAGGCCGAAACCCTACTACTGCTCGTAGACTGCTTGCTCCTGGAAGAACTCTTCATCAACAGGGTCCACCTCTTCGTCTTCGAGAACTGGGGGGGGTTATTTATATAGAGCAAGGGTGAGTACGGGAGTACTCAGCAAGTCAGGGGATTTAAGTGTTTGATGCAAGCTTCAAAGGAGAGCCAGTTGTTTTTCACAATTGATTTTAGTTTAAGACTTTCAGAAACATCTAAGTGAGTGCTTCTCAACGACACGGACGAGAAGGTGCGTCTCATCAGGGCGGAGCAGTGAAATTGTATCGATTGATTCTTGTCGGCACAAGAGGCTCCCTGCCAATCGTTCATCGACTTCGGCTGTTCCAACAGCCACAACTCAAACACATCGGCACGAGAGGCTCCCTGCCAATCGTTCACCGACACAGGCTGCACCACAGCCACAAGTCAAGCACGTTGGAACGAGAGGCTCCCTGCCAATCGTTCACCGACACAGGCTGCACCACAGCCACACTTCAAGCACGAAAGGGGTTTCTCATACCAACAGCAGTTCACAAAGTAACCAATAAAACTACAGTAAGGAATCACCTCACATCCGCCCATGACCGTGGGTACGGCTGTTCGAACAGTTATTAACCTCTGCAGAGGGGGTACACTTTACCCACACGACGTTACTAACCCCGAGCCACCCAGCCCGTGACTCTCAGCCACGTCTGGCGACCTTGAGGCTTTCACGACAAGGCATTTCGAAAGCCGACTCAGGGTCATCTTATGCCAACGGGAGGGGTCCCACGGACCAACACCAGGTTAGGTCCCAGACCATATTGTGCCAGGAAGCCCAGGGGTCCTCCCTGACACCACCCCGGCGAATCCACTTGTCCCTTGGCATCAAGATTTCCCTGGCCTAGCTAGTTACTCAGCCAGGGGTGTCCCATATCACCCATGTGGTTGTACTTGACATATGCTCGGATGTAATTCCCAAGGAATCGGTCCTTAGAGCGAGAACGAGCAGACCGTACCTGCAGTACGTCTCCCGCACCGCGAGTTTTAGAAACTCACTTTATTTTCAAGGTACCGACCCAAGTGTCGGGTTTTCCAAGCATTTTGTAAACTCAAGTTTTACCTAGGTGATCATTTTAAATTTTGAGGGGAGTCTCGATATTCGTACGTGAGGTGCGAATACCAAGACCTCACCTGAGGGGTGACAAGGGTGATAGGGTGATCAGTAGTCAAGGAAGGTAAATGCAACAAGTAGGTAGGGCCTGTCGGTTGTATTGCAAACCGAGGCCAAGTGTCATGTGTAACCTAAAGAATGCATGGTTTGCGGAATCAAAATACTTAATTTTAAATTATAGGTTCAATTGATCAAAGGTGACTTGCCTGGCTCGAGATCTTGAGCTTCTTCCTCGAAATCCACGCACTGCGAGTCTTCTGGCTCCGAAGCTACACGCGAAATGAGACGACTCAACACAACAATAAAAGAAGCCCTATTAAAGATCACTAAGCGTGCCATTGGATAATCTCGATTTTTGAGGAATTTTGGAAGTTGAACGGAGTCAATCGAACGAACGGTTGAGGAGATATGAATTTCCTAAGATTAAATGATTTTCTGTCTAAAGGAAAATGAATTATTAATTCCCTGGAAAAAGAAAAAGAAAAGAGGGACTTGAATAGGACTTTAATTTGGGCGGCTAGGCGCGGCCCAATGAATGGGTGCGGGCGCGGCCGAGCTAATGGGCCGGCTCACGAAGGAATCGGCCCACGGCCGATCGGCGCGAGAGAGAGAGAGGCCGATGGGCTGAGGCCGAGGGAGGAAGGAGGCCGATGGGCCGAGCAGAGAGGAGGCCGACACGCGGTTGGGCGGCCCAAGTGGCGAGGCGCGCGCGAGGCGGCCCGGGGGGTCCAAGAGGCCGACGGCCGAGGCCGATCGGGGAGGGAGGCCGATGGGCCGAGGTGGGTGGCCCACGCGGGCGGCCGGACCGGTGGACTGAAGTCCACCGCGCGGCGCTAGGGCGGGGCCCACCCGTCAGCGGTACGGTCCACGCGGACCGGGCGCATGGAGGGAGAAGGGGTCGTCGGCGCTCACGTGGCGCCTACGTGGCTGCCACGGAGGCCGGCGGGAGAACGCCGGATCGACGGCGACAATGGCGGAGGGGGCTCGGGCAGTTACAGCGCGAGCCCGGTGGAGGGGGACCACACCGGTGCGGAGAGGGGAGAGGGGGAAGGAGAGCCACTGGCTCGGATTCGCGCGGGGAAGACCGACGGTGGCTGGCGACGGCGCGAGGCGGCGACGGCAACGGTGGCGCGGGGAGGGAACGGAGGAGAGGGGCGGTGGCCACGGCGGTGCCCGGAGGGAGTCCTACGCGGCTAGCTAGTGCCCTAATACACGAGAGGGAGGCGGGAGACGGAGGGGAGGGAGAGGTTACCGCGGCGAAAAGAGTTCGCCGGGGACGGGACCGACGGCGCTCGGGCGTGGCGCGGCTCAGCTCCGGGCCGAGGGAGAGGGGGAGGAGGCTTCGCCCGGAGCTCCTTCGGGCTCCCTCGGCTGTAGCGGTGGGCGACGAGGGCGACAGCGGCACAGCGGAGGAGGGGTGCTCGGTGGTGGAAGGGGGATGGCGGCCGTGCGAGGGGGGAGGGATTTAAGAAGGGCGCTAGGTCGGTTGGCGGAGAGGCGGTTCGGGCGAGGTCGGTGGAGCGCAGGGAGGGGACCGGCGCACGGGGTGCGGCCGAGCGGTGGCAGGCAGAAGGGGGGACCGGCGGCGGTCAGGGAAAAAGGGGAAAAGGGGGAGAGGAAAGGAAGGTGGCCTCCTTGCCGCTTTAGGCAGGGGCGCACGAGGGGAAGAGAGAGAGAGGAGCGCGCGCGCAGGCGGCGGGGTCGGGAGGAGACGGCGCCGGTGGGACGGAACAGAGAGAGAGAGAGGAAACGGGAGGGAGAACGGGCGAGGGAGCGGGGGAGAGAGAGAGAGCGCTCGCTCTCTCTCGCGCGGGTGCGTGCGGCGCACGTGCGCGCACGTGCCCGACGCGGCGGCCGCATGGACTGGGCCGGACGGGCGCGGCCCAGCGAGAGGAGGAAGGGGGGACGGGCCGAGTGAGCGGCACGGAAGGGAAAAGAGGCCGGGACGACTGGGCCGGACGACAGCCCGAGGAGGAGGAAGAGGAGAAAAGGAGCAGGCCGAGAGGGAGCCAGCCCGAGGGGGAGGGAGGCAAAACAGACTTTTGCCGAGGGAGAGAGAAGGAGTTTTAGGGTTCGGATTCGAAATCCGATTTCGCGGTTTTCTCCGGGATTGAGATGAGAGGGGAAACATGAGACCTTGGCACACCACAAGACTCGACCGAAGAGCAAAACTTTCGCAAATAGGGTTTTTAGCAATTAGGTTTTCCTGCTAAAGCCGCGACAAAACGGGCGTTACAATGGTCTCAATGGTGAAACCTGTCCCAAACCCCATCATCACCTCCCACTCAGCTCCCTCTCCTTCCTCGTCCATCCGTCAGCGTTGCTCATCGAGCACGAAGATCAGCGTGCTACTGAGCATGTTGCCATACTCCCTTAGCACCCGTCGGTGCCGTCAACTTCCGGGCTCCAGCCGGAAAGCCTTCTCGATTTGGTCCAAGATCAACGGGGTACCACTGTACCAGGGTGCACCACCCAAAAGAGATCGTTCCACTTGACGTTGGCGAGGCCAAGCTGCCAGAATTCATCTGACAACTGCTACTCGGCGTGGCCCGCCGCTAAAGGGATCAGGTCTTTGATGAAGACGATCCCATCAAGGCCGTGTTCCGTGAGCTGCATGTGGAGGACGTCTTCCGTTCCCGGGATCACGGCCTGTGACACGGCGACCATCTCGAATAGCAGGTGCTCGACGACGGGTATTGCACGACGTCGGCGCCGACGATGACCGTGCCGTCGCCGTCGCCAAACAGTCCCTAGCAGGTGAGCGTCTGCGGGTAGTCCTCCTTCGGGCCATAGAATGCGCCGATGTTGAGCTTGACGTAGGCCACGAGAACGCGTGCGCCGTGGTTGTTCTCCATGAGGTTCTTGGCGAGGCGCAGTGGGGCGGTGCCCGCGGAGCAGCCGTTGAGGTGGATCATGGTGTGGCGCACGGTGGGACGGAGGCCAAGGAGCGTGACGAGTTGGTGGTCACGACCAGGTGGGTGATGTCGGTGGCCTGACGGCCCCACTTGGCGATGGCCCTCTCGACTGCCGATGCCGCGAGCTCCGGCCCCACAGCGGCGGCGATCTCCAGCCGCGCGTCGAGTGACGGCGTGGCGCGGTCGAATAACTCGGGGTGCACGGCGATCATCTCCTCGGTGTGGTGGAAGAAATGCTTGTCGGTGCCTGATGCTTGACTGGTCAACGATATGAAGCAAACTATTTACACCCAAATTTGGCACCTATAGTTAAAATACGAAAATATTGTCAAAGTTTAGAAAGGACCCGGTTTCCTTCACAGGGCCGGTCAGACCGGCAAAGTCCGACTTCGAGTCCAAGTTTGTTGAGTCTCGGATTTCCTTACATGGGGAGCTATTTTTTGAGTTCTAATTGGTCTCTACCCTGAGATTGACGTGGAGAAGGTCTTGTAGGAGGCAAGACCAACCCCTTTAAAAGGGACAAGGCTGGTTCAATTGGACAATCTACTTTCAAAACAATTAGCCAATTGAATTACTTTTTTCTACTTGCATATGCTTTTTGTCTAGTTTTAGCCTAGTTTTGTCCATCTTCGTCGGTTTGCGCTGAAAGCCATCCGTCTTCACCGCGAGAGTGTGACTATTCCTTTGTAGGTTTGTCCCGAAAACCTTCCGTTTGCCCATGAGATGGGTAGTTATCTTCATATCTATCTAGATTAGCCTAGAGGCCGGTTTTTGATCTCTACATCGGCTCTGCTAGCCGGTTTGGTTTTTACAAAACCCATATTGTTTAGCTTTTGCTAGATTGAGGTTGTTGGCGACTCCATATCACCGCAAAGCTTTAGGTGTCGCGATCGTGATTTTCTTCTTGCCAAAAAGTCGCCGACACGATTTTTGGTGACTCCGCTAGGGAACGACTTCGACGTCTACATCGGTTATCGACTACATCGACATCATGACTAAGCGCAAGGTCGATCCAAGCAACATCATGCCTATTACCTTGGAGGATCTAGACGAGGAGCAACGCCAAGATCTTGAATGACAAGTGAAGGCATTACAGGAGACAGTTTTAGCAGGATGCTATATCAAGATTCGTCAAGGAATATCTCATAAACCCGGTCCTTCACCCCGAGTCGTCATTGATGAGATAAGTGCTGACAACATTGCCCTTTCTGTTCAAAAGCTTGTAACAAGTTTCGTAGATGAAACTGTTACTACTACTTTCAATAATAAACTTGAGCCTCCTATGAGTTTATATTTTGATAAAAGAATTGAGTCCACTATAGATGTCAAATTAGGCTTTTTTATAGCCAGTTTTTCACCTAGTTCTATCCCAAGAACTAGTCAAGCCCTTGGTCATCACATATATAGCAGGCCCGATGGAGCGGCCACATAGTTTGCCGGGAGTGAGGCTTGCCCTAGCTCTGCGGCCGGTTTGACCGTGCCTCAGGCCGGTCTGACCGGCCATCTTGCTTCCGGTCAGACCGGTCGGTCTGACGCCACCACCAATAACCGGTCTGACCAGCCATCTAGCCGGTCCTATCGTGCCTCTGATCGTCGGTCAGACCGGGCCTTGGTCTAGTCAGATCAGCGCAATCATCCCGGTAGAGGAAGTTGATCCTATCACTAATAATACTCTTTTGCACCATTATCCAGTACCTAATCAACCAGTAATCCCTGTTGCTAATGCTAATCCACCTATTCCTCCACCTGTGCCTAATTTATACAATGATCCTAATCAAGTTTATGGGGGTATCTGCAAGATGCTCGATATGGCCAATATAATCATATTATGCTGCCACCTCCTATTAGGTCACAAAATCCATAACCAAGGCCTGAGAATTTGGAAGAGCGCTTGAGGTACATACTTAGAGAAGCGTTTGGAATTGAGCCAAGGAATCGTGCTAGGGTATACCAAAAGCCTTATCCTGATCATTTTGATAACATGCCATATCCTCGTGGTTTTAGAGTCCCTAAATTTATTGAGTTTAATGGTGAGGATGGTAGGACCACATGGGAGCACATAGGCCAATTCTTAGCACAATGTGGTGAAGCTAGTAATGTGGATGCTTTTAAATTGTGCTTGTTTTCTTTATCATTGTCCGGTACTGCTTTTACATAATTTACTTCTTTACCAGCAAATTTTATTTATACTTGAGCTCAATTAGAACAAAAGTTTCATGATTACTTTTATTCTAGTGAAACTGAGATTAGATTATCTGATTTAACATCGGTTAGGCAAAAGTATAATGAAATTGTCACTGATTGTATTAAGAGGTTTAGAGATACTAGAAACCGATGTTTTACTTTGAATATAACTAAAAGAGATTTGGCCGATCTTGTTTATAATGGTTTACTTGCTCTTATTAAAGAGAGATTAGATGGTCGATAATTTCTTGATGTTAGTCAAGTTAAGCAAAAAGCTCTGGCTCAGGAAAGCCAGGTTAAGTAAACTAAAAGGTTTGTTAGGACTAATGATAAGCAACCTTGTGTTAGCATTGTTGATTGCCCTGATGATAACGATTCTGATGATGATGGTGATCATGATATCTATATAACTGAGTGGTCATGGACTAATAAAAACAAACCGTTTATTTGCTCTAATTTAACGTCGACTACTCGCAAGGATCGGCAAAGTGAGATTAAGTATAGTTTTGATGTGGCCAAGTGTGATAAAATTTTTGATTATCTTTTGCAAGAAAAACAAATTAGGTTACCCAAAGGCCATGTCATACCTTCTGCAGAAGAATTAAAATGCCGTGCTTATTGTAAATGGCATGATTCTCATTCTCACGCTACTAATGATTGTAATGTGTGTCTACGCTACTAATGATTGTAATGTGTTTCGTCGACAGGTTCAATCGACCATAGATGAAGACGATTGAAATTTACTGAAGGTTCCAAGATGAAGTTAGATCATGATCCTTTCCCGGTGAACACTATTAGCTTTGATGACAAAAAGGTGTTGATTCGGCCGGAGCAAGCCGGATCTACCAATGGGAAGGAGGTAGTAATCGGAGAGCCTCGGCCTAAGATGATTATTCCAAAAGGTCTGGAGGTTGGTGTATGGAAGGAGAATAGGAGTGACGCTTCGAGCTCTAAAACAACGCGAAAGCCGAAGGTGTCTTTTGATATGCTTTTAGACAAATATGAGAAGGGGAAGGCCGGACAATGTTCTAATAAAGGGAAAAGACCAAGATCACCTCCTAGAGAGAGATTTGGTCAATCATCAAAGCAATTGGAGCCACCTTTTCCTTACAATCCTCAAATCATGTCATGGGGGCCCTGTCCAATGCCACCGCCGGGTTGTTCTTTTCCTTATTTCATGCCATGGGGGGCACCACCGCTAATGTACGGATTTATGCCACCAATGCCATCAATGCAATTTCATCTAGGATGGGTGGAGCCACAGAGATCAGTGCATGAGCAGTTGTCTTTGCCAAACAAAAGCCAATTTCAATCGAAAAATCGGCTTGAGGAAGGAAGAGGTGGAGAAAAGTGCGTCAAGGTGGAGACAAGGACTTCGGAGATAATTACCATCAAGGTGGGGTCCCATGATGTGCCAATACCTATTGAAGATGAAGATAAGGTGATCCAGGATGAGAAGATCGAAGCCGGGGCCGATACAGCACAGAGTTTCGGTCTGACCAAGCCCTTTGGCCGGTCTGACCAACGGACAAAGGCCGGTCTCATAGTGCTCTAGAGCTGGTCTAACTGACGCCAATCAAGAGCAGAGCCGGTGCACAGGGCCGGTCTGACCGAGCCCTATGGCTGGTTTGACCGATGGTTTATGGCCGGTCTGACCAGGCTTCAAAGCCGGTTTGACCGAAAGTGTTCAGGAGGAAGTTCGAGAGCTTTGTCTTCATCGGGTAAGGTTAGTAAGGGACATTATATTGCTCCTAGAACAGAGCCGAATTCAAGGTGGATGCCAAAGAATTTGACGGCTTTGCAAAAGAGGAGGTTGCAACATCTTCGAGCTCAAAAATTGAAAGAAGGAAAAGCCAAAGAATTAAGAGATAGGAGATTCAATGAGTTGCGACCACCGCCAAGACAAGAGTAGGGGCCTAAGCCATTAGATGTTAAGAAGCCAGTGATAGATCAGGATGAGGATGATGATGACTTTGATGAAGGTGAGTCATCGATTATTAGCAATGATTCACCGCCTAGGGAAAATATAGATGTCAATATGGTGTGTATGTTGCCTATGGAGTTTTGTAACATGGATGAGGCTGGAATTGCCAATTTTCACTAGGACCAAGAGATGCGGTTTTTGAGAAGCCCGATGAGTCTAATCATATCAGGCCACTTTACCTCAAGGGTCACATTGATGGGAAGCCGATCTCTAGGATGTTGGTGGATGGAGGTACCGTTGTGAATTTGATGACATACTATTCAAGAAGTTGGGGGCATGGAAATGAGGAGTTGAAAAAGACCAACATGACGCTCAACGGCTTCAATGATGAACCAATGCAGGCGAAGGGGATCTTTTCTATGGAGCTTACCGTAGGAAACAAGATGTTGCCAACCACTTTCTTCATTGTCGATGTGCAAGGTAACTATAGTGTTATTTTGGGTCGTTATTGGATTCATGCCAATTGTTGCGTTCCTTCTAGTTTGCACTAATGTTTGATTCAATGGGACGGTGATGAGATTGAGATCGTTCAAGCAGATACATTGGCCAAGGTTGCAATGGCCGATGCTTCAGTTGAATGGCAACATGAGAATATTCAATGCTTATCTAGTTTAGATTTTTCTAGTTATGACTTCATTAGTGTCTCTAAAGATGGCTTTGTACCTATCTTTGTAAAGCCGGCTAACTTAGCACGGCTAGAAAATATAAGCATATATTATGAGTAAAGACGCCAATTTAGAGTGGTTGCAAAAGAAGGTGCAAGAATATCGGTCTACAAAGAACGATATTGGTGAGTCCATAAAAAATTTTGATGAAGTAGAGAAGTTAGGTCAAGGTTTTACATCGGCCGATCCATTGGAAGTAGATATAGGTAATGGGACTATTCCAAAGCCAACTTTTGTAAACAAAAATATGAAAGCCGATTACAAGGTTAAAGTAATCGAGTTACTTAAAGAATGTGTTGATTGCTTTGCATGAGAATATCATGAGATGCCGAGACTTAGCCGCGAGCTTGTTGAGCATCAGCTTCTAATAAAATTAGGATTTAGGCTGTATAAACAACCATCTCGTTGCTTTAATCCTAACATATACGATCGTGTCAAGGAAGAGTTAGACCGATTGTTAAAGGCTGGGTTTATTCGGCCATGTAGATATGCGGAGTGGGTGTCCAATATTGTTCTGGTTGAGAAGAAAGGTGTCACACCCCGATTTTCGATCGGGATTAAAAATTACCTAATAATACATTTTCCAGAAATTAAATAAAAATAAAAAGCAATTTAAACGAGTGAAATTAGCAAGGAAATCAAAAATTTCCTTTAAAAATCATGGCCGGAAATATTTTTGTAATATTCTCTGTGCCTTAAAGTACTCTCCAAAATTTTTCGTGAATTTTTGGAGCTAAAGAAATAAGTTTAATGTCACAAAGTTCATTTAACAAATTAAATTAAATAAAAAAAAACAAATAAAAAAAATGTCCCCTTTTTGTTTTGGGCCGTTTCCGGCCCAAAACCGTCCTCTTTCTCTCCCGCGGCCTCTTCCCTCTTCGGCCCAGCGACACGAGCCGCCGCGGCCTCTTCCCTCCTCGGCCCAAGGCGGCCCAAGGCCGCACCCCCCGCCGCCTCCGCGTCCCTCCTCCTCTCGGGCCGGCCCGAGGCCGTGGCCCAAGGCCGCCCGAGAGCCGCCGCTGCCTCCCTCCGCCCCGGGCCACCGACAGGTGGGGCCCGCGCCCGCCCGTCGTCGCCGCCGCCCGCCGCCGCGCGCCGCCGCCGCTCCGCCGCTTTTCCCGGCGGGATTCCCGCCGCGCCGCCCTTTTATTCTCCCCCCCGAGGCCTCCTCCTATTTTCCCCGCCGCCGCCGCCCCCAAAACCCTAACCCTAGCGCCGCTCCGCCGCCGCCGTTTTCCGCCGCCGTCTTCGCCGCCGGTAAGCGCCGCCGCCTTTTCCTTCTCCCCTCTCCCGGCCGCGCCGCTCGCTGCCGTGCGCGCCTCCCGCGCCGCCGTCGCCCGTGCGCTCCCGCACCGTCCCGCGCGCCGCCGCCTCCCGCGCGCCGCCGCGCCGCCGCCTCCCGCGCCGAACCCTAGCGCCGCCGCGCGCCATGGCCGGCTCGGCCGAGCCCGAGCCCGGCCGCTCGGCCGCCCGCGCGTCTCAGCCGTCGGATCGGCCACTCGGGCCGATCCCGGCCGCCCGCTCCCGCCCCGCGTGGCCGCCACGTGGGCGCCGCGTGGCTGCCGCGTCGGCGCCACGTGTGCGCCACGTGGAGCGCAGCCGCCGCCGCCGCGGCTGACGTCAGCCCTAGCCGCTGACGTCAGCCCTAGCCGTCCGCCCGGGCCGTAGAGGCCGCTCCATTCGGCCCACCGCTCCTCCGGCCCAGCGGCCGTCGGGCCGATTGGCCCATCTCCCCGCAAAAGTCTTTTTGCGTCCCTCTCCCTTTTTCTCAGGCCGGCCCATCACCCCGTTCGGCCCGATTGGCCCATCTCCTCGTAAAAGTCCAATCTTGGTCCCTCGTCTCTTTGGGCCGCCGGCCTATTATCCCTTCTCCACACAAAAGTCTACTTTTCGTCCCTCGGCCCTTTTAACTTTTTCCCGAGAAAATCCACTCATCTCCTCAAGTCCAGTTTACCTCCCTCTCAGCCTAATTTTCCCCTTTCCCCTGCAAAGTCCATTTCACCTCCTTTTTCTCTCCTGTTCGCCGACACTTGTGTCGCCAACACGTGGGCCCCTTTGTTTACTCCAATCCACACCCAGACCACGTGGCCGCCCGCGGCTTCGCCACGTTGGCGTCCACGTCGGCGCTACCTTCTCCCTTTCGTTCGCAGTGGTCGCCACGTCGGTGCCACGTGGTGCTTTTCCACGTGGACTGTCCGCCCTTGACCCGTTGACACGTGGGACCCGCCGTTCCGGCGCCGATTCCCTTTGATGATGTCAGCGTAGTCCTTTCCTTTGCAAAATTAATTAATAATTGCGCAATAAATCATTTAATTTCCAGAAATTCATTTAAATGGCTCAAAACTTCTAAAATTCATATCTAATTCATACGAACTCCAAATTGAGCCATTCAACTTGCAAAATTCATCTAAAATTGAGCTCTACATGTTTGTTTACTTTTTATGTACTGTTTACTTGGTTTTTATTAGAGTTTTTCCTCGTTTTGCGTGCCAGCGTGTAGATTCCGTCGTTTCGGAAGTTCGCGTTCGCAGGAAAAGAGTTCGGAGGATTGTTTGAAGAAGCAAGGCAAGTCACACATTTCCCCTTGAGCATGTTGTACCTATTTTATGAAATGTTTTACGTTTGCAAATAAAGTGCATGTTTTGCTAATTACATGGGAATAGGGTTTACCTATCCGTTCGCTTGTGCCATGTTTACTTGTTAACCGTCCTTTGTTAACCTTGGGTGATAATTTGACTAGCGTGAGTCACTTATGTTGACTTTGCTAGAATTATATATGCTTAGCCATGGTTAATTACCACTAGCTCATTTAATGGGATAATTACACTGTTTACAATTAGCTTCTAACGAGCGGTTCGCTCGAGACACCCGACCATGTTTCATTGGTCGTAATTATCCAACTAAAATATGACCTAATGGTGGGCTGTGGGTGCATGGTTTTGCTGGTCGCACCCATGGCAGTTAAGGACCGGTTCATGGGAAACCCTGGAAGAATAACAGTGCTTACCACAAGCAAGAATGGGCAACTGCTGGACTCGTAGTATAGCTCTTTCCTAGCCGACGCTCCCCGGAAAGGGTGGGCGTGATGGAGT
>BDMV01000007.1:39796007-39905409 GCA_008326285.1 Oryza officinalis
CCCCGATTTTCGATCGGGATTAAAAATTACCTAATAATACATTTTCCAGAAATTTAATAAAAGTCAAAAGCAATTTAAACAAGTGAAATTAGCAAGGAAATTAAAATTTCCTTTAAAAATCATGGCCGGAAATATTTTTGTAATATTCTCTATGCCTTAAAGTACTCTCCAAAATTTTTCGTGAATTTTTGGAGCTAAAGAAATAATTTTAAAGTCACAAAGTTCATTTAACTGATTAAAATAAAAAAAAAACAAATTAAAAATGTCCCCTTTTTGTTTTGGGCCGTTTCCGGCCCAAAACTTCTCTCTCTCCCGCGGCCCACGCGGCCTCTTCCCTCTTCGGCCCAGCGACCCGAGCCGCTGCGGCCTCTTCCCTCCTTCGGCCCAAGGCGGCCCAAGGCCGCGCCCCGCCGCCTCCGCGTCCTTCCCCCTTCCCGGGCCGGCCCGAGGCCGTGGCCCAAGGCCGCCCGAGAGCCGCCGCTGCCTCCCTCCGCCCCGGGCCACCGACAGGTGGGGCCCGCGCCCGCCCGTCGTCGCCGCCGCCCGGCCGCCGCGCCGCCCGCTCCGCCGCTTTTCCCGGCGGGATTCCCCGCCGCGCCGCCCTTTTATTCTCCCCCCCGAGGCCTCCTCCATTTTCCCCGCCGCCGCCGCCCCCAAAACCCTAACCCTAGCGCCGCTCCGCCGCCGCCGTTTTCCGCCGCCGTCTTCGCCGCCGGTAAGCGCCGCCGCCTTTTCCTTCTCCCCTCTCCCGGCCGCGCCGCTCGCTGCCGTGCGCGCCTCCCGCGCCGCCGTCGCCCGTGCGCTCCCGCACCGTCCCGCGCGCCGCCGCCTCCCGCGCGCCGCCGCGCCGCCGCCTCCCGCGCCGAACCCTAGCGCCGCCGCGCGCCATGGCCGGCTCGGCCGAGCCCGAGCCCGGCCGCTCGGCCGCCCGCGCGTCTCAGCCGTCGGATCGGCCACTCGGGCCGATCCCGGCCGCCCGCTCCCGCCCCGCGTGGCCGCCACGTGGGCGCCGCGTGGCTGCCGCGTCGGCGCCACGTGTGCGCCACGTGGAGCGCAGCCGCCGCCGCCGCGGCTGACGTCAGCCCTAGCCGCTGACGTCAGCCCTAGCCGTCCGCCCGGGCCGTAGAGGCCGCTCCATTCGGCCCACCGCTCCCTCCGGCCCAGCGGCCGTCGGGCCGATTGGCCCATCTCCCCGCAAAAGTCTGTTTTGCGTCCCTCTCCCTTTTTCTCAGGCCGGCCCTCACCCCGTTCGGCCCGATTGGCCCATCTCCTCGTAAAAGTCCAATCTTGGTCCCTCGTCTCTTTGGGCCGCCGGCCTATTATCCCTTCTCCACACAAAAGTCTACTTTTCGTCCCTCGGCCCTTTTAACTTTTTCCCGAGAAAATCCAACTCATCTCCTCAAGTCCAGTTTACCTCCCTCTCAGCCTAATTTTCCCCTTTCCCCTGCAAAGTCCATTTCACCTCCTTTTTCTCTCCTGTTCGCCGACACTTGTGTCGCCAACACGTGGGCCCCTTTGTTTACTCCAATCCCCCCAGACCACGTGGCCGCCCGCGGCTTCGCCACGTTGGCGTCCACGTCGGCGCTACCTTCTTCCTTTCGTTCGCAGTGGCGCCACGTCGGTGCCACGTGGTGCTTTTCCATCGTGGACTGTCCGCCCTTGACCCGTTGACACGTGGGACCCGCCGTTCCGGCGCCGATTCCCTTTGATGATGTCAGCGTAGTCCTTTCCTTTGCAAAATTAATTAATAATTGCGCAATAAATCATTTAATTTCCAGAAATTCATTTAAATGGCTCAAAACTTCTAAAATTCATATCTAATTCATACGAACTCCAAATTGAGCCATTCAACTTGCAAAATTCATCTAAAATTGAGCTCTACATGTTTGTTTACTTTTTATGTACTGTTTACTTGGTTTTTATTAGAGTTTTTCCTCGTTTTGCGTGCCAGCGTGTAGATTCCGTCGTTTCGGAAGTTCGCGTTCGCAGGAAAAGAGTTCGGAGATTGTTTGAAGAAGCAAGGCAAGTCACACATTTCCCCTTGAGCATGTTGTACCTATTTTATGAAATGTTTTACGTTTGCAAATAAAGTGCATGTTTTGCTAATTACATGGGAATAGGGTTTACCTATCCGTTCGCTTGTGCCATGTTTACTTGTTAACCGTTCTTTGTTAACCTTGGGTGATAATTTGACTAGCGTGAGTCACTTATGTTGACTTTGCTAGAATTATATATGCTTAGCCATGCTTAATTACCACTAGCTCATTTAATGGGATAATTACACCTTTACTTTTAGCTTCTAGTTGAGCTGTGAGCTCGAAACATCTGACCATGTTTCATTGGTCGTAATTATCCAACTAAAATATGACTTAATGGTGGGCTGTGGGTGCATGGTTTTGCTGGTCGCACCCATGGCAATTAAGGACCGGTTCATGGGAAACCCTGGAAGAATAACAGTGCTTACCACAAGCAAGAATGGGCAACTGCTGGACTCGTAGCATAGCTCTTTCCTAGCCGACGTTCCCCGGAAAGGGTGGGCGTGATGGAGTTGAGTCGGCCGGGGATATACCGGTTGCTTGGCTGCCGGATTCACCAAGGCACGAGGGGGGGCTGCCCACTGCCTTTTGAGGGGTGGGGGCGAAACCTGCGGTGTGGTGCGCTTGGTTAGGAGGAGTTAAGCGAAAGGTCTTGTCACGATTTCCCCCTTTGCAGTATCGTGGTGATACTTCGGGGCATGGTAACATGTGTGGAATCGTGTCTTGTGGGTACAGTTGCGCACCTCTGATCAGAGTAAAACTATTCGAATAGCCGTGCCCGCGGTTATGGGCGATCGACCAGATTCACTGTGATTAGTCCCACATGTTTAATTAATTTGACTTAATGAACTGGTGTAGTTCAGGTGGAATGGTTGGGCCTGTTCAACGTGGTTGTAGCGTTGTTCAGTGGAGATTTAATATTGCCTTAATTAAACAACTGTTTTACTGTTTTAAAATGTAAAGGTTTTTGACCGCTTTTCTGCAAATAGCCATAAGCCTCCCTTTGTCTCCCCTGTGCATGTTTGCATCGTTGGTGTGGCTTGTTGAGTACGGTGGTTGTACTCAATCTTGCTATTTTTCCCCTTTTTCAGAAGTTTAGTACTTCTGAGTTGAAGATGAAGTTAGAGGACCAAGGCTCAGACCCCAGTTGAGTTTGCCTGTGGAGTGGAGCTGAAGCCCCGCTAGGATCGTCTCTTTCCGCTGCTGTTTTCTTTTTGGTGTGAGGACTAAGTGCCTCTGTTGTAAGTATTTATCGCTTTATTTACGTTTGGATCTGTTTATTGATTTGTCGTTTTGTGTACCCTGGTTGATGCCTGGACAGGGACTTAATACACAAAATGGTCTGGAAATTTGGGAAAATTTCCGGGCGTGACAAAAGGGAGTGGTAAGATTAGAGTATGCATTGACTTTAGAGATTTAAACAAAGCTACTTCTAAAGATGAATATCCTATGCCTGTAGCCGACATGTTGATTAATAATGCTTCAGGACAAAGTCATTAGCTTTTTGGATGGTAATGCCGATTATAATCAAATCTTTATGGCCGAAGAGGACATACTCAAAACGGCCTTTAGATGTTCATGTTTTGTTGGTTTGTTCAAGTGGGTTGTCATGACTTTTGGATTGAAAAATGCCGGTGTGACATATTAAAGAGCGATGAACTTGATCTTTCATGATTTTCTATGTATTATCTTAGAAATCTACATTGATGATATTGTTGTCAAATCGAATGATATGGAAGGTCACACAGCCGATTTGAGGTTAGCTTTTGAGAGGATGCGCCGATATGGTTTGAAGATGAATCCATTTAAGTATGCTTTTGATGTGTCGGCAAAAAAATTATTGGGGTTCATGGTGCAAGAGAGAGGTGTTGGAATTGACCCTAAGAATATAAAAAAGATTAGAGAATTCAAAGCGTCGACATGTAAGAGAGAGGTTCAAAAGTTGCTAGGTAAGGTTAATTATTTGAGGAGATTCATATCCAACCTAGCTGGTAAAATTGATGCTTTTGTTCCTATTCTTCGAGTGAATAAAGAAGCCGATTTTACTTGGGGGCAAAACAACAAGAGGCATTTGAGGGTCTTAAAAGATACTTATCTTCTCCACTCGTGGTGAGAGCGCTTAAAGCTGGAATTTTGTTTCGGCTCTACATTGCCGCCGAGGACAATGTCATCGGTGTTGTTTTCACGCAAGAGGAGGATGGCAAGGAGTTCATCATCACATATTTGAGTCGCTGTCTTTTGGATGCCGAAACAAGGTATATTTTTATAGAGAGGCTTTGCTTATGTTTATACTATGCTTGTACTAAATTGTGACACTACTTGTTATCTAGTACTTGCATAGTTGCTTGTCAAACCGATGTTATTAAACATATGTTGCAAAGGCCAATTCTAAGTGTGAGAATTGGCAAATGGGCATATACTTTGATTGAATATGATTTGGCTTATGAACCATTGAAATCTATGAAAGGCCAAATCGTGGTTGATTTTATAGTAGATCATCATGTGGATATTGTTTATGATAATGAGATTTACTTAATTAGTGTTACACCTTGAATACTTTATTTTGATGGTTCTTCTTGCAAAGAGGAACAAGGTATAGGTATAGTTTTGTTTTCGCCCAATGGTTCTTGCTTTGAAAGATCGATTCGTTTACAATATTCTTGTACAAATAATTAAGCCAAATATGATGCTTTGTTATTCAGCTTACAAGTGTTAGAAGCTATAGGAGCTACACATGTAGAAGCTTTTGATGATTTGGAATTGATAGTGCAAGAAGTTGCCATGGTATATAAATATTTTGATGGTTCACTAATAGATATCTTGATCAATGCTTAGACATCATTGCCAAATTCGATGATTTCTTCATTAGACACATTGCTAGGGAGAAAAACTCTAGGGCAAATAATTTGGCTCAGCAAGCATCTGACTATCATGTTAAGGGAGGTTTATTCTTTATCTTAGAAGAGCCGGTGCTTGATTTTAAAAATTTGAGCAAAATCGACAAAGTCACAGACCTGAGGCGGTCTGACCGGCGCATTACGACTGGTCTGATCGAGGTTGCCTGGTGGTCTGACCAGCTCGGCATGGCCGGTCTGACCGGAGACCCTGGCTGGTCTGACCGGCTTGATGTGGCCGGTCCGACCGGATCTCAATAGGGAGCTGGGGGGCACAAGTTGTCAAAAGATCTGGAGGCCGAATTGATTATTAATTTTGGCATTTATGCTTTAGATTCAGAAGAAGATTGGAGAATTCCTTTAATAGATTAATTGAAAGATCCTAGTCTTAGGGTTGATCGAAAAATTCAGTGGCAAGCATTCAAATGTACTTTGCTTGATGGGGAGTTGTGTCGCTGAAATGTAGTTGGGGTATTGTTGAGATGATTAGATAATGATTAATCCAAAGTTGCTATGGGAGAAGTTCATGAGGGGATTTGTGGAACGCATCAATTGGCCTACAAGATGAATTGGTTGCTTAGGAGAGCGGGGTCCTATTGACTGAAAATGATTGATGATTGTTTCAAGTACTATAGAGGATGCGAAGCTTGTCAATGGTTCGGCAATATTCAATTGGCGCCCGCCGCTATGTTGAATCCTATTTTCAAACCATGGTCATTCCGAGGTTGGGTTTTGGATTTCATAGGTCAAATTTATCCTTCGTCATCAAAAGGGCATCAGTTCGTGCTATTTGCAATGGATTACTTCACCAAGTGGGCTGAAGCCGTGCTGCTCAAGAATATGACTCACATGAAGGTAATTGACTTTATTTTGAAACATATTATTCATAGATTCGGTATTCCTCAAACTTTAACTACGGATCAAGGAGCTTCTTTTATGTTTAAGGAAGTGAAAAGTTTTGCCGAATTTTATGGTATCAAATTGTTAAGTTCTTCTCCTTACCACGCTCAGGCTAATGGGCAAGCCAAGTCGAGTAATAAGACTTTGTTGAAATTAGTTACGAAAAAGATTGAGGAACACCCGAAGAGATGGGATGAGGTACTCTCTGAAGCATTATGGGCTCATAGGATGTCTAAGCATGGTGCTACCAAAGTTACTCGTTTTGACTTAGTCTATGGTCAAGAAGCCGTTTTGCCGGTAGAGGTGAAACTTGGCTCTCTTAGATATATTAAGCAAGATGATTTATCAGAGGAGTATAAAACATTAATGGGAGACAATATTGATAATGTGACCTATAAACGTTTGAAGGCTTTAGAGGAGATAGAAAAGGAGAAAAAGAGAGTAGCCAAAGCCTACAATAAGAGAGTGAAAGCAAAATCATTTCAAGTAGGAAGCTTAGTATAGAAGACGATTTTGCCTTTGGGTACTAGATCTAAGGAGTTCGGTAAGTGGTCACCAAGTTGGAAGGGTCCTTATCGGATATGTGGAATCGTTCGAGGGAAGTCATATTTTCTTGAAACTTTACAAGAAGAGCGGTTTCAGAGGGCAATTAATGGGAAATATTTGAAGAAATACTTTCCAAGAGTTTGGCAAGATGGTGTTGATGCAAAAAACACACACTGGCCTGGGAGATCTGCTTAGCTCCAGTGCAGGTCCAAAGACTTCTTTCGGGTTCTAGGCGTGCCAATTGGTTTGATCCTGCAACCAATAAGAAACAAAGAAAGCGCAGTTAAATCCACCAATGATAGCCGATCGGCTGGTTTACCGATGACATATCATTGAGCATTGAGCCGATGCAAGATGCATTAAATCGGCTATAACAGATAAAGCAAGATAAAGCTAAATCTACTCAATCGGCTGTAAATATCAACAAAATATAATCTAAGTCTCAAAATATATTTAAACCAAGTGATTGGGATAGATCGGACAGGGCGCCGAGACAGTATAAATCACTTATGCCTAAATACATTATGAAGCATAGATTATACCAGCTCATAGCATAGCCGATTAGGCAAATCTAACATGTATCGGCTAGTACTCCGATACTACTTTATACAGAGATATTATCATAAACAAAATATATTAAACAACTTGTCAAACTAATGTTAAGATGATCCTAACCAGATTTGACAACAAGCTCAATATATTTTACTGAGTTAATATCTCAATATAAAGGGCAGATTTAATATATCAAGATAACAAGATAATTAAACCAGGTAAGATCGGCTGAAACCCCGACGCTATCTCTATTAGCAGTCACAGACAAGCTAGAAACTATGGTTCTAAACATGATTTAGTAGATCAAACCTAACTGATGCAGCACCAAATATGTAAAGAAACATAATGTCTAGATGATCAAGCCGATGAAAACCTTTTCGAGATGGTAGATATAGTGTATAATCTAGATCAACAGCAATATACAACCCTATCGGTTGCTTTTCTGAGAAACAAACTCCAACCGATCTAAGTTGTATATTGATATCAATTCAGATTATACAATATATATGATAACTCGAAGACTCACACAAACAGGATCAGAGTGTCATAAAGATGGAAGCACTAATCCCGAGAGCGCAAGCCGCCATAACAAGTTTTACCTCTTGCTGGAGATCGAAACCGATGCAGCCCAACTCGAAAGCAAGAACTCGTCGAAAACAATGAAAGAGTAAAGGTGGCGATGCGCCGAAGTTGTTGTATTGATCTGTTGTTTTCTTTACACGAACCTGGGTTTAATTTATACCCAGAACTCCACAATAAGTCCTTATCGGACACGACTCTTATCTCTATTACAACTCACATTAAAGACAATTCCCTAATACAAACTCTAATCGACAGTATCTACTAGGAAACTAACATTATATCCTAAGTAATAGATACAATTCCCTTCTTCGGACCCAATCCGTATGTGGGAATCCTCATGAAGCTCACCAACCGAACCCGACAAAGACTCTGTTATCCTCTCGTCGGAATCGGCTACATCGGCTATCCTTGTCCGACTCTGTCTCAGCCGATGGTCACAATAGCCGACTCGGTCACCAGCCGATACACACCGTAGCCGATTCGGTCACCAACCGATTCTTGCTCTGTTTTGGTAACCGCCAGCCTCCTCCAAATCCGCTTCGATTCTATCTTCAGATCCAATATTTGATCTACCAAATTTGGTCGTTAACACATGCCCCCCAAGTCCGCGATATTTGGAATGTTGCGGATTTGCTTGAATCCTCTCCGAATCGATCTAGGGTTCTGTTTCTATTTCAACCGTTATCACACACCTTCTTTAAATAGCAACCACCGCTTGAAGGTTTTCACGCCGTTACTCCCGTTTTCATCGCCTCAACCGTAATCGCCTCCAACTCTTGCAATAGCTTCATCGGATTCTCGGCGACCACGTAGACGATTCCCTCGTCAGCAACAACTCCATCTCCGACGATGTCGTCTTCCGCAGCTCCCTCAAGCGCTCCGGTCATCGAGTTCCCTGAGGTAACCCCATCAGCCGAATCCTCTTTCTACTCATAGATTAGTTTTTCTTCGTAATTTATTTCTTCTCCCCTTTCTTTTCTGTAGCATCTCTCCCACCAAGTTGCAATCCCAAGCCTGGTTCATCCCAATCGGTACTTCTTGGGCCCAATCGGTAACAAAGATCCCACAGAAATCATCAGTGCCGAGACAAACAGGATCCCCTTTAAGTTAACCAACCCTAGTTTGAACCACTGGACCAACACTTTTAAATCCTGGCCATCGGCTGTCAAGACTTGGTCTAAATGGTATAAGAGGATGTCGGCTAGCAAACAAACTCACTGGGAAGAAATCGGCATCGCTCAGTGCTTAGCCCTAACCATAGCCGATTTAGCCAAAGATGAACCCATGCTATCGGCTGCCAGCTATTTTTGGTCCAACACCTTGAATGCCTTCCTCTTCAACCAAGGACCAATGAGCCCAACCCTTCTGGACATCACTATGATAACTGGGCTAGACATTACCTCATCGGCTAACCCTATCAGCTTGAACAGCAAAAACCAATATATTTTCAAAACCAGAAGCATTGGAGGCTGGAATGGATTCATCTCTCTGAATATGGGATCTGGCCCTGTCACTCCTAAAGAACACGCAGCCTTCCTCTTGATGTGGCTAGAAAAGTTTTTGTTTTGTGGTTCAAGCTGCGGTCCAACCACCAACTGGCAACATATAGCCGAAGCTCTAGTCAACAAAAAGCAATTCCCACTAGGCAAATACCTCCTGGGTTATTTATATCAGACTTTGAGCAATGCATCGGCTAAGCTTGCTACCAACTCAGTAATCGGCACAGGTGGACCTTGGTGGCTATTGCAGTTATGGCTTAATCTGCATACAATCAAAATTGCCAAGAGACCAGCCTTGCCCGAAGCTGATTTTCCCTTGGTTGAGCCGACCAAAGATGACGACGGAGACGAGGTCACAACCAGAAGATGTATGTCATTTGGGGAGGCAGCATCTTCATATCCCGGATCAGAATTATCAACTGAACTCTTCGTCGACTGGTTCGGCAATTTTTATGATGGATTTCCAAAAGATTCCAGAAACTGGTTTGCATATGAATTCTCTGCAGATTTTGAATTGCCAGCCGATTTCAGATTTGATGAAATAAATTCTGAAAAATTTGAGAAATCCAGAGAAGTTTTTACAACGGCTATCACCCCCTGTATCCTTCCTGTTGGCATCCATCAAGGCAGGAACATCCAGATATCTTATGAATTCTATCACCCTATGAGCGCTGCCAGACAACTGGGAATGGGGCAGTTGCCAATCGGCTTGTTCTTTTCAGAAAAAATCCAAGCCAGAGGAGAAATCTCATCGGCTCTGATGATGGACAGATTATTAAGCATAGAAGGACCTCCCCTTGGAAGTTTGGAAAACATTGAGTTGGCTATGCTAAGGAGCTCCACTTTTGATCAATGGTGGGTTGAATGGAAAAAACATCTTTTTCACCAATCGGCTTCCATGTATCTGACTGACATCATTCGAGACATGATTCCACAGGTAAACACACTTCTTTTTCAATACCCTTATCGATAGCCGATTGTCTTTAGAAAATAACTTAACCTCTTTTCTTCTTTTGTTGGCAGACTACAGAGTCTTCTCCTCCTCATGTCAACAGAAGCGGAATCAATATCAATTATGCTGCTGGAATTCTCCCCAACGGTGGTGGATTGGCTCCTTCAACCATCGGCTATAATGCCCCCAAGACATCTTCCCTACTCCAAGGGCAAACACGTGAGCCGATTCCCTCTGAAACTGGCAAGAGGAAAAGAATCAAGTCATCGGCTATCGCTCCACCGGCTACAAAGAAGAAAGCCACCAAAAAGCAGAAAAACTATGATCCAGATGAAGAAGATATAGAAAAAGCCATCGATGAAGCAGCTGCCGAGCTGAGTGAAACAGTAGAAGAAACTCCAACAATTAGCATCCCTATTCCTCAGCAAACCCCACCAACGCCGATCCACAAGACATATCAACCTCGGGTATGTACTTTGTACTCTTAGTCTTTCCATAACTTTCTTTGCCGATCTCAGCGTTAACCCTTCTTATGTAGAAAAAGAAATCGGCTGCCAAAAAGAAACCTGCACCGCCTCCATCGGTAACACTTCCTTAAAAATTTGTTTAACCCTTATTTCATCACGTATTAACTCGTTTTATATTTCAGCCGATCCGCTCTCCAACTCCTATTCATCATGATTCAAGTGAACATACTCCATCGGCTAGAGACAGTCACCATATTGAAGATCAGCCGATTCCTCCTATTCCTGTAAGTATTTGTATCAAAAATATAAATCGGCCATTAATATTCTATTAACTAACAATCTTGTCTCTTTCAGGCCTTAGCCGACATGTTCTCTTTTGACATTAGGCAATTCATAGATGAAGAAGAAGAAACATCTAGCAAGGCTATTGCTCCTATAGCCGATGACTTAAAGGCTACCCTCAAGGATATTGCTCATCGGCTTGAAGGTTCCCTTGATGCTTTGGTTGTCAACTGTGGACCAATCAGAGCAAGATTTGAAGACATTCAAGATCAGATCCCAGACGATGCAGCCGAAATCATCTCTCCAGCGGTTTTCCTTGAACAATATCGTCACAAGCTGGAAAGAGCAAGACAGAGGATAGCCGATAGGCGAGAGCGAAAAGATCTCGAGACAACCATCCATGCCAATCGGCAATCCATAAACGAGGAAAAAGCCAAGCTTGATCAGATGATATCTGGGCCAAGTTCTATCCAAAGCAATATAGATCGGCTAAAGAATAGGAAGATTGAATTATTGGCTGAATTGGAAGCCTGCAATGCTGAGTTATCACTGGAGGAACAGAAGCTTGCCGATTTACCAAGAGCCATTGAAGAACAAAAATCCAAGCTGAAGTCCTCGATCAAACACTTAGCCGATCTAAACAAATCCATGAAAGTCATCCCAGGAAGTGATGCAGCCGATGCCCAAGCCATAGAAGAAATAGAACAAATTAGGCAAAGGGCCATATCGGCTATCCAAAAACTTGTAACATGAATCCGCCGATGATAATATAAACTCCATACTTGTATATTTATTGCTTTGAAATTTTGAACTTTTTGCCTTTGAAATTTTGAACATTTTGCAACTTTTGGTATATATATGCCCCCTAATTTTGTTATGGAGAACGAAACATCACAAAATTACAATCGGCTAAGAACAAATAACCATGAAACAACCGATTATACTAAAAAGAATTATGCTAAGGGCGATATAACTTATATTGGCCATCTAAAGGCGATGTCAATACATCGGCTACCATGTATCGGCAACATACAGCCGAATCATGAATTAATCCAAACACTTGGGTAATACTTTTTCAAATATTTTCCATTAAGAGCTCTTCCAAATACCTCTCCATCAAGTCCTTGTAACATGTAAGCTCCTTTAGAAACATATTTGTAAATCCGAAAAGGTCCTTCCCAATTTGGTGACCACTTGCCGAACTTATTATCACGAGTTCCAATCGGCAGAATCAATTTCCAAACCAATTCTCCCTCCTCAAAAGATTTCGGTACCACCTTCTTATTATAATGTCGCGCAACACGCTCCTTATCTTTTGTTATCTTCTGTAAAGCAGACATTCTGGATTGAACCAAGTCCTCTGACTCATCGACCATAAGATTATGATAGTCATCGGCTGTCAATTCATCTTGTAAATTAATCCTCCTTGAGCCGATGACATGCTCCCATGGCAAAACTGCTTCATGCCCATAAACTAACTTATATGGAGGAACTTGAATTGACCCATGACAAGCCATCCGATAAGACCATAACGCCTCAGCCAATCGGTTATGCCACTGCTTTGGAAAATCGGCAATCTTCCTCTTAATCAACTTAATCAAGCTTTTGTTAGATGCTTCTGCCTGTCCATTAGCTTGCGCATAATATGGTGAAGAATTCAACAATCTGATTCCCATACTCTCCATAGATTGAACAAACTCATCTGACACAAAAATAGATCCTTGATCAGTCGTAATTGTTTGTGGAAGACCAAATCGGTATATAATATGCTCTTTAACGAACTGAATTGCATCCCCAGAATCAACTTTTTTCAATGGAACTGCTTCCACCCACTTTGTAAAATAATTGGTTGCTACCAATATATACTTATGTCCTTTACTCGACGGTGGATTGATCTGGCCGATCATATCAATTCCCCAGCCTCTGAACGGCCACGGCTTGATTATTGGATTCATAGCCGATGCTGGTGCTCTCTGAATGGATCCAAATTGCTGGCAATCTCGACATCCCTTGTAATATCTGAAGCAATCCTCCAACATTGTCGGCCAAAAATACCCAACTCTTCGAAGTAACCACTTCATTTTATGAGCCGATTGATGAGTACC
Organism: Oryza officinalis; assembly: GCA_008326285.1. NCBI lineage: Eukaryota > Viridiplantae > Streptophyta > Magnoliopsida > Poales > Poaceae > Oryza > Oryza officinalis. Next base: position 39,808,823 of record BDMV01000007.1, read on the forward strand.
ACAAATACCTTCATGTACTTCTCCCATCACAACCTTGGCTTGATCAGCACTTAGACATTTCAGCAATACCCCATCAATCGTCCGATAATACAGTTCATCATCTAACAAGACATATCTCAAAGCCTTATACCTCAATTTCCTTGAAACCGATTGAGAAGGATTCTTCAAGTAATGAAACACATCATATCTCCAATCATCGGCTGCAATTGTAACAATCCCCATCTCAACATCTGTCATCATCGGCTTGTATCCCGATGCCCCCTGAGCCAAAGCATTAGCCTCTAAATTCTGCTCCCGAGGAACATATCTCAACGTCACTAGCCGAAACTCATCTATTAATGCCCGACACTTTTCATAATAAGCCATCAATACATCATTCTTGCATTCATATTCTCCGGCCAGTTGACTAATTATCAGCAATGAATCACCCATGACTTCAATAGCATCGGCTTCAAACTCCTTCAAAAGTTGCAAACCTTTGAGAACTGCCTCATACTCAGCTTGATTATTTGTAGCATATGGCTTGATGGTAAAAGCAAATTCAAAACTTGCCCCTCTTGGTGATATAATAACCAAACCGATGCCGCAACCATGAGTACAAACTGATCCATCAAAAAATAACGTCCAAGGTGCAATATCCACTGAGCCGATCGAATCATCACGATGTTCTACGATAAAATCGGCTATAGCTTGCCCCTTAATAGCTTTAGGTGACTCATACTTGAGATCGAATTCTGTTAAGGCATAAATCCACTTTCCAACCCTTCCTTTCAATACTGGAGCCGATAGCATATATTTAACCACATCGGCCTTACAAATTATAGTACATTCATTGGATAACAAATAATGCCTCAACTTTGTACATGAAAAATACAAGCATAAGCACAACTTCTCCACCGAAGAATACCTGGTCTCTGCATCCAAAAGTCTTCTGCTTAAATAAAAGATTACCCTCTCTTTACCTTCGAACTCCTGGATTAGGATCGAGCCGATTGACCTCTCATCGGCTGACAAGTATAATTTGAAAGGCACCCCTTTCTGTGGAGAAGCCAAAACTGGAGGAGAACTTAAATATTTCTTAATATTATCCAAAGCCTTCTGTTGCTCTGCCCCCCATGTAAACTCCTGATCGGCTTTAAGTCTGAGTAAAGGTGTGAAAGGCTCTAATCTCCCAGACAAATTAGAAATAAATCTTCTGACAAAATTTATCTTGCCGATCAAAGATTGCAACTGTTTCTTGTCTTCTGGAGGCTGGATTTTCTGTATTGCGCTAATACTCCTTTGCGGCACTTCAATACCCCTCTCATGCACAAGAAAACCTAAAAATTGTCCAGCCGATACACCGAAAGCACACTTAGTGGGATTCATTTTTAAGCCATATTTCCTTGTTCTCTCAAATACTTTTCTTAGATCGGCTATATGATCAACAATCTCTTTAGATTTCACCACTACATCATCAATATAGACTTCAACCAATAAACCGATCAGATCATGAAAGATATAATTCATGGCTCTTTGATATGTAGCTCCAGCACTTTTCAACCCAAAAGTCATGACAACCCACTCATACAAACCGATTGCACCAGGACACCTAAAAGCAGTCTTGTGAATGTCTTCTTCCGCCATCAAAATCTGATTATATCCAGCATTGCCATCCATAAAACTTATAATTTTATGTCCTGAAGCAGCATCTACCAATTGATCGGCAATCGGCATTGGGTATTCATCCTTAGGAGTAGCCTTATTTAAATCCCTGAAGTCGATGCAAACCCTAAGCTTGCCATTTTTCTTAATTACCGGAACTATATTAGAAACCCACTCAGCATATCGGCATGGACGAATAAAACCAGCATCATATAAACGAGTAATTTCAGCTTTAATCGCATCATACATATCAGCTTTACATCGTCTAGGTGGCTGTTTATATGGCCGATATCCCGGTTTGATAGGAAGCCGATGTTCAACAATTGATCGGCTAAGTCCTGGCATCTCAGAATACTCCCAAGCAAAGCAATCGCTGTATTCTTTCAAAAGCTTTAATAATGTAAGTTTGAATTGAGATGATAGATTCTTATTGATGAATGTCGGCCTAAGCTTATCTCCTGACCCAATATCAACTTCTTCTAAATCATCGGCCGACATGAAACCCTGACCAAGCTTACCATCAAGATCATCTACAGCATCTTTAGTATAGAAATCGGAACCCTCCACAACACCCTCAAAGTAACAACTGGGGTTCTCCATCTCCAATTGGCTGTATATCACAATCAGATACTTTTAGATAATCTCCTTGCCAGATTTTTCCTGATAAGCAATCAATTCCATCCATCTCCCAAACAGATAAATCGGCATTAGCAACGTGTACTGACCTGTCGGCTGGAACAACCTCTATCTTGTCACCTTGCCATTGGATTAAACTTTGATGCATGGTTGAAGGAATACAACAATTAGCATGAATCCAATCCCTTCCAAGCAGTAAGCTATATGAACTTTTCCCATCAATGACAAAAAATGTAGTAGGAACCGTCTTGCTGCCGATTGTCAATTCTACATTAAGAACTCCCTTGGCCTCTGAAGGATTGCCACCAAAATCTTTAAGAACCATATTAGTCTTGATGAGGTCCTCTGAATTCCTTCCCAATTTCTTAAACGTCGCATATGGCATTAGATTCACTGCAGCCCCACCATCAACTAACATTTTGGATATCGGCTTGCCATTAACAAATCCTTTGACATACAATGGCTTAAGGTGCCGATTCTCTGTTCCCTCGGGTTTCTCAAAAACAGCCTGTTCTGGTGACAATACCAATCTGGCACAAGATTCCTCCATGATATCCGCATTGTCTTGATTAGCCCCAAACTCTGCGGGTAACACAAATACCATGTTGACCGATGAAGAAGCAATGGCTTTTCCTTTAACTACCCTTCTTGCTTCATCGGTTTCACTCTCATCGGCTGGTATTATTCTATTCTTAACACGCCATTCCTGTTTTGTTTTTGCTCTCTTCAGCCGATGATCGATTTCTTGTTCAACTTCATGAAATTGTTCCCTGTTCCTCAACCTCTGAACCCTTCTTTTCTGACTCTTAGAAAAAATCCCAGAAGGACACCATTGAGCTCTTGAAGTATCTTCAGCATCCTCCTCCTGGAAATAATCTTGATGAATTGGGCCCAACCTCTGATGAACAGGCAACTTCCTTTGCATCAGCCGATCCTCTTTAAAACGAAATCGGCTAAAACTCTCATTATAATTCCCATCGGCATTAGTACAACCTGGGCAGTCTTCTATCGATGGTAACCTCATGCCTTTATTCCAACAAAATATGAAAAATTCACAGTTCCAATGTGAATCAAAGCTATCATCATCCTCATAATATTGCCTTTCTTGCCGATCATATCTCTTTTGATATTTATTGATCATACTTGTAGAGTCAAACTTATTGAGCCGATTGTCCTTTCTGTCGGCTGTCCTCCCACTTGCATGGACCACATTGATAGGAAAAGGATTACCATCAATCTTCATCGGCTTCTTGGAGTCATCAAATTTTATCCTTCCTTGCTCAATGGCCACCTGGATCTGTTGCCGAAACACTTTACATTCATTAGTACTATGAGACCCCGTATTGTGCCACTTGCAGTATTTCCTCCTCCCTAATTCCTCAGCCGATGGAATCACATGACCAGCAGGCAGCTGAATTTGTTTCTCCCGAAGCAAAAGATCAAAAATTTTGTCAGCTTTATTGACATCAAAATCATACTTCTCCTCTTTTCCAGAGCTCTTAACCCATTGGCATGGAATCACCTTCTTGTTTCTTGCCCATTCGGCTGCTGCTACTTCGGGAACATCCTCTTCCTCAGAATCGGAAACATAAGAACTAATAAAGTTCACCTTCTTGAATGCTCTATTGGCCTCTTGAAATCTTTGTTCGTGTGCTGTTATCTTTTGGGCCAAATGAGCCAAACTATCAAAATCTTGAGCCGAAAACCTCTCTTTGATTGGGGTTAACAAACCTTGGAAGGCTAAATCGGCCAATTGAGAATCTGTCAGTGCCAAGCTGTAACATCTGTTTCTGATTTCCCTAAATCTCTGAATATAATCTTGGACAGACTCTTCTCGTTTCTGCCTAATGCTTGTCAAATCAGATAGTTTCATCTCATGAACCCCACTGTAGAAATATTTGTGAAACTGTTTTTCCAGATCGGCCCAACTGTGAATAGAATTGTAAGGTAAAGATGAAAACCATGTGAAAGCCGATCCAGACAGAGACAAAGGGAATAGCCTGACTCTTAAAGCGTCCGTAGCCGATGCTTCACCACATTGAGCTAAAAATCGGCTAACATGCTCATAAGTTGATACATTATCTTGTCCTGAGAACTTTGAAAAGTCTGGAACCTTGTATCGGCTCGGTAATAGCACCCTTTCAAAATACTCTGGATATGGATGCCGATACAGGTTGTCACCATCCCTTGGCTTTAATCCAAACCGTTCTCTCATTACATCAGCTATCATATCGGCCCAAGGTTTCTGCCGAGTCCCATCTTGATGCTGTGGCTGTATCGGCTCATCTTGGTAATACTGCGGTTGATGATATGGTTGAGGAGACGTTCTCTGCCGATATTGCACCTGTGGTGAATGAGGTTGATATTGATAATTAAGATTACCACTTGTGTGGGTCTGAGGCATTCGTGGAGCACTAAAATCTTGTTGATTAGGAATATATTGAGTATTGGCAGCCTGTTGCTGGAAGTTTGGCACTTGCTGTCTTGCTGGTGTATGCACGATCGGCTGAGCAACTGGCTGATTGGGATTGAACATAGTTGCAACTTGCTCAGCTGATATTTGAGGTATGTTATGCCCTACATGCTGAGGTTGTTGTCGGACCAGTACATGAGGATTAAACTCTCCATGCTTCTGTACCGATGCTGGTATCTCCTGTTGACCTGTAGCCGATGTTGACGCCATCGGCTGTCCTGGGGCTATATTGGCAGGTTTTGGCTGGTTGGTCATAAGCGGCCTGTATTGCGGGAAGATCCCATCTGGTAAGAATATTGGTCCTTTGGCTTAATGTTCAGCAATAGTACCATCAACCACAGACTTGATCATATTTGTTAAAGTGTTGACAAGCACTCCTGACTGGTTGATCAAAGCATGATGCACAGCATAGTCGATCCGATCTTGCAAATTCCTGGGTTCTTCAGGAGATTCCTCTTGCTTGACCCCTTTTTCCTTCCCAGCACTTGACTCTGGCTCTTCATTGTTTTGCAAAGTTACTTTGTATCTCTGAACCACTGTTCCCGATCTAGTCTGAACAAAGGAATGCAAGTACTGGTTTTGAAGCTTGTTCATTATATCCTCCAGCTCTGCCTTTTGCTCTGACGTTAACTTGTCTACTGTCATTGGAATAATATTCTCTGGGTCAACGTCAGTTGTCTTGAAGTCTACCATGATGACAATTCTTCGTGTCCCACCGGGCGTGCCAAAAGCGTGTTGATGCAAAAAACACACACTGGCCTGGGAGATCTGCTTAGCTCCAGTGCAGGTCCAAAGACTTCTTTCGGGTTCTAGGCGTGCCAATTGGTTTGATCCTGCAACCAATAAGAAACAAAGAAAGCGCAGTTAAATCCACCAATGATAGCCGATCGGCTGGTTTACCGATGACATATCATTGAGCATTGAGCCGATGCAAGATGCATTAAATCGGCTATAACAGATAAAGCAAGATAAAGCTAAATCTACTCAATCGGCTGTAAATATCAACAAAATATAATCTAAGTCTCAAAATATATTTAAACCAAGTGATTGGGATAGATCGGACAGGGCGCCGAGACAGTATAAATCACTTATGCCTAAATACATTATGAAGCATAGATTATACCAGCTCATAGCATAGCCGATTAGGCAAATCTAACATGTATCGGCTAGTACTCCGATACTACTTTATACAGAGATATTATCATAAACAAAATATATTAAACAACTTGTCAAACTAATGTTAAGATGATCCTAACCAGATTTGACAACAAGCTCAATATATTTTACTGAGTTAATATCTCAATATAAAGGGCAGATTTAATATATCAAGATAACAAGATAATTAAACCAGGTAAGATCGGCTGAAACCCCGACGCTATCTCTATTAGCAGTCACAGACAAGCTAGAAACTATGGTTCTAAACATGATTTAGTAGATCAAACCTAACTGATGCAGCACCAAATATGTAAAGAAACATAATGTCTAGATGATCAAGCCGATGAAAACCTTTTCAAGATGGTAGATATAGTGTATAATCTAGATCAACAGCAATATACAACCCTATCGGTTGCTTTTCTGAGAAACAAACACCAACCGATCTAAGTTGTATATTGATATCAATTCAGATTATACAATATATATGATAACTCGACGACTCACACAAACAGGATCAGAGTGTCATAAAGATGGAAGCACTAATCCCGAGAGCGCAAGCCGCCATAACAAGTTTTACCTCTTGCTGGAGATCGAAACCGATGCAGCCCAACTCGAAAGCAAGAACTCGTCGAAAACAATGAAAGAGTAAAGGTGGCGATGCGCCGAAGTTGTTGTATTGATCTGTTGTTTTCTTTACACGAACCTGGGTTTAATTTATACCCAGAACTCCACAATAAGTCCTTATCGGACACGACTCTTATCTCTATTACAACTCACATTAAAGACAATTCCCTAATACAAACTCTAATCGACAGTATCTACTAGGAAACTAACATTATATCCTAAGTAATAGATACAATTCCCTTCTTCGGACCCAATCCGTATGTGGGAATCCTCATGAAGCTCACCAACCGAACCCGACAAAGACTCTGTTATCCTCTCGTCGGAATCGGCTACATCGGCTATCCTTGTCCGACTCTGTCTCAGCCGATGGTCACAATAGCCGACTCGGTCACCAGCCGATACACACCGTAGCCGATTCGGTCACCAACCGATTCTTGCTCTGTTTTGGTAACCGCCAGCCTCCTCCAAATCCGCTTCGATTCTATCTTCAGATCCAATATTTGATCTACCAAATTTGGTCGTTAACAGATGGTTAGGAGGTGATATGGCCGGTAATTAGGTTATCGCCCTAAGACCATATGTTCTATGCTTTTGGGTTCACAAGTTCACCCAAAGGCAAAGGTCATGTGTTTACACCCAAATTTGGCACCTATAGTTGAAATAGGAAAGTATTGCCAAACTTTGGAAAGGACCCGGTTTCCTTTATAGGGTCGGTCTGACCGCCGTGTATAAGCTGGTTTGACCGGTGGCATATGGCCCGTCAGACCGGCAGAGTCCGACTTCGAGTCCAAGTTTATCGGGTCTTAGGTTTCCTTGCATGGGGAGCTATTTTTCGAGTTCTAATTGGTCTCTACCTCAAGATTGACGTGGAGGAGGTCCTGTAGGAGGCAAGACCAACCCCTTTATAAGGTACAAGGCCGGTTCAATTGGACAATCTACTTTCAACACAATTAGCCAATTAAATCGCTTTTTTCTACTTGCATCTACTTTTTGTGTAGTTTTAGCCTAGTTTTGTCCATCTTCGTCGGTTTTTGCTGAAAGCCATCCATCTTCGCCGTGAGAGTATGACTATTCCTTTGTAGGTTTATCCCAAAAACCTTCCATTTTCCCACAAGATGGGTAGTTATCTTCATATCAATCTAGATCGGGCTAGAGGTCGGTTTTTGATCTCTAAATCGGCTCCGCTAGCCGGTTTGGTTTTTACAAAACCCATCTTGATTTAGCTTTTGTTAGATCAAGGTGGTTGGCGACTCCATATCACCGCAAAGCTTTAGGTGTCGCGATCGTGATTGTCTTCTTGCCAAAAATGTTACCAACACAAACCAAACCACAAGCAAATTAAGACAACTTAGATGGATGTGGATTTTCATTCCTAGAGAGGATGTCCTCTCGTTGCTTGCATGTCATCTAAATGGTTATTAAATTTCTTTTAAAAAATTTACAACATAGATTAATATGAAATATATCACTCCATAAACATGCATGTGCAAATTCAACTTCTACATGTTGCAGCAAAAAGAACAAATTAAACTGAAAACAGTTATTGTACAATTCTAGTTATATTTGTTTTAATTTGTAGAAGTTGAATTTTAATTTGCATGTTTTTAGAGTGATATATTACATATTAATCTATCTTGTCTATTTCTTTTAAATTTTTGATAAATATTTAGGTGACATACACGAATCAAGGGATATCCCTTTGAGGGCTTAGATAGGCATTATTAATTTGTGGTGTCCAAGTGTGTACATTCATTTGTCATTCTTAGTTGGTGTAGAAACCGAAAGTTACTTTTATTATCGTCAAGTTAATTAATTTGATGCGACTTACATTGCGCCTCTTGAGCTTGTGTTTGAGGCTAGTGAGGTGCTCGCTGTTGGTGATACGGAAGTAGTAGTCGGGGTAGTCGGCCTGGGAGATGCAGGTCGGATGGTTCGCCGTGCCGATGGCCAACACGGCGACGGTGCTATCTTCGTGCTGCGTGCGCCGGATGCTGTGACTCCACCAGTTAATACGCAAGTACAACGATGGCTGTATCGAGCGTATCTTGCGCAGCAACTTCGTGCTGGCGTCGGAGGACCCGGCCACCAGCCGCAGGGTGGCAATTAGGGACGTCATCATTGACGAACGCAACGGCGTGTCCACACGTCTCATTCTACCCTACGGTGGCGCCGCTGCCCGTGACACCGACGACAGCAGGCTTCCTGTCGTCGTGCACATCCACGGCAGCGCCTTCTGCATGGAGAGCGCGTTCTGCTGGATGTACCACTGTTACGCCACCTCCGTCGCCTCCCGCGCCGGCGTGCTCGTCGTGTCCGTTGAGTACCGCCTGGCACCAGAGCACCCCATGCCAGTGGTGCACGACGACGCGTGGGCGGCGCTCCAGTGGACGGCGTCCCTCTCGGACCCCTGGCTCACCAAGTACGCGGACCCCAACCGCACGTTTGTCGCCGGCGACAGCGCCGACGGCCACATCACGTACTGCACGGCGGTGCGTGCCAGCCATGACTACGGCATCGACGTCGAGGGGCTTATCATTATCCATCCTTACTTCTGGGGAGCTCACATGCTGTCTTCCGAGGCAGCATGGGACAGCGAGTCGGTGATCAGGTCGGAGACAGTGGAGAACCTCTGGCCATTTATGACGTCCGGCTAGGCGGGCAACGATGACCCATGGATCGACCCTTCTGTCGAGGAGATCGCGTCGCTAACATGCCTTCACGTGCTGCTGGCCATGGCCGAGAAGGACTTCCTGTGCGACCGCGGCCGCTTTTTCGCGGCCCACATGCGCGGCTGCGTGTGGGCTGGCACCAATGGACACAACGTTACAGTGGTGGAGTCAGAGGGCGAGGACTGTCGAAACTAGATTTCGGCAATAATAAAAGAGAGTAGCGCACGAGACCTAAAAGTGGATGGATGTGGAGACAAAAATTTAGATAGGTTAAGCTCTCTCGATGAGAGGTAATACTCTACTCCTGTTTGGGGACTGTATCCGTCGGGTGTATATTGATCTGACAATCTGATAGCTGTTATCTATGGTTATCTCTGTGGTCATGCTCCTAGAGGGCTCCCTGCCCACCTTATATAGGTTGGGAGGCAAGGTTACAAAGTGGAAAATCTAGTCAAACACGACATCTGTTTCCTAATCTATTACATGGTAATACTTAATCGGGACTCTAGATCATTCCATAGAATACAAGACAATATTATGATCGAGTCCTACTCTATTACATAATGTATGGATCTAGCACATCTCCTATCTCTAGTCGAATATGGAGGTTGTGTGGGTACCCGATACCCATATTCACCACAGTAGGCCCTGAGACCTTTATAGTCGAAAAGATAATCTTCTCTCGAACCAAATTAATTCAAAGCCAAGTGCTTCAATCATCTTCCCCATAGTCTCCCGAGTGCTTTTACCAAATCAAAAGGCTATGAAGGGCTGAAAAAATTTCAAAAAGTAATCAAAGAATATATACCCAGGTGCGTCGACTAGATGCACCTAATTAGGTGTAGCCCCCGACTATGTGGTTAGTTGAACAAACTAAGCATATAGTCAAGGAATAAATAATCTAGCCAACCGAGTGGTTTCTGATAATTATAGTCAACCGAGTGACTTAATATTAATTTATAGCATATGCGGTGTGAATTCCCGAGTAACATGACCCGAGTGATATACCGACTGCATAAAATATGATGCGCGTAACTCTGAGCCAACCGTAGCTTAAAACTATAATGCGTGTAGCCTTAGGGTAACCATGTCTTAAAAATATAATGCGCATAGCTTAAGGCCAATAGCGACTTAATAAAAAAGAATCATGTAGTACTAGGCCAATCGTGTATAGCATGCGCGTAGTACTAGGCCAACCGCGCCTTTAAAAATGATACCAAATAGCACCTGACTCTTATAAAAAAACCAGTTTAGAAAAACCATTAAAGCATGTTATTGGTCACTTTTAAAAGTTGCATAGAAAATGACTTTAATAAAAACCTTTTTGCAGTGAGTAAAGGATTTTTTAGGTATTGGGTTCACACCATGCGCATATCACAGAATATGCTTTAGTCCCTATAAGACACACGACTTCAGCACATCTAAAAATATATGACATACGTGGTGTAAAATCTGAGTGAAATAACACTTATAAATAGATTTACCAACCGTCTGAAAACGACCAAAATATATAATCAGCCTAAGCCATAATGCTGGTCTTTTATAAGAATACACACATATGTGGCCTAAAGTAATGATATTGTATCCAATCAATTGCTTTGTAAAACACCAAACAGTGCTTAACTTCTATATAAAGAAATTAATGTTAGCTATATATAAAGCTTCACTATTTGACACCTTTTAAATTGCATTGTACCAACTACTAAAAGGTTGAGTAACAGCTATATAAAAGAATTTTAAGGTATTAGGCACTTGAATACGCGCATATTGCCAAGAGCAAATATGCTTAAGTCTCTAAAGGCATGTGATAGGCCACACCTGGCTATATGGGCTACAGACATATTAGGATTAGGTCCAAAACATGTCCACCGATGCCCTTATAATATAACGTGTATAGCACGCATATTAATATGCTATCGAGTAACAAATCTCCCGGGTGATGTAAACCAAGCGCATATTATCTGAGTGGCTTCTGATTCGAGTGATTATCTTTTATCTGGAATACCGCAGTAAATATGATAGTTAAATCCCGACTACCGCAAGTACTCAGATGATGGTTCTCGTGGGAAATAATGATTGATTCAGACCTTGAGCATCGAAGATAGGCCCATGTCTATGAATTCATGTCGCATGTACCTAGAATAAGTCCAGATTGAAGGTATGATCCTCGTGCTAGAGTTGGTAAGCCCCTGAGCATGTTGCTTGTCCTTCTGTCGCAGTCAAGGTTACCCATTGGTGACGGCTGATATGGTTGGCATGGAGGCGAGATCATCAGTCGATGGCAGCGAAGAAATCAGTGCTAGTGAAGCGAAGGTTGCCAATGATGAAGATGAAGCTGCCTATCAGGGACGGTGAAGATATCAGTGACGGAGAAGAAGTTGCCCATTAGCGGTAGCAGCAAAGTTCATAAACCGTGGAGGTGAAGAAACCAGTCGATGACAGACTCGACTGGTGGTGATAACGATCGCCGACAGTAAAAGCAGTCGACTGTGAAGATAAAACTGTACATCAACAGTAACAGAGTAAGCTAGGCCGAAGAGGCATGGTAGGATGTCGATGAAGATCACAATGTTAATTATTTAGTCAAATTTTAGCATTGACGAAGCCTAGACACTCAAAGCGAAAAACATGATTGGCAGTTGTTGGCCAGACATAAAGGAAAATCCATCTAATTAAACAACGATAAGTTGAAAGAAAAAAATTTGGTAATGTCGGAGATTAAATGTCGAACTCGTCGAGATTGATCTCCCCGACTAGGCTTAATTCGACACGAAGACTTGGGGTGAAAACGAATCCGACGACGTTAGAGATTGGTTCCATCGCACTCGTCGATGGTAAACTCACGCGCCAGCTGTCGAAACTTGATTTCGGCGATAATAAAATGAGGTAGCGCACGAGGCCTAAAAATGGATGAATGTGAAGACAAAGATTTAGACAGGTCAGGCCCTCTCGATGAGAGGTAATACCCTACTCCTGTTTGGGGATTGTATCCGTCGGGTGTATATTGATCTGATGATCTAATAGCTGTTATCTGTGGTTATCTCCGTGATCATGCTCCCAGAGAACTCCCTGCCCACCTTATATAGGTTGGGGGACAGAGTTACAAAGAGAAAACCTAGCCAAACGCGAAACCTAGCCAAACACGAAATGGTAGTATTCAATCGAGACTATAGGTTATGCAATAGAATACAAGACAATATTATTACTACTCTATTACATAAAATATGGATCTAGCCGACTTTCTATCTCTAATCAAATATAAATATCGTGTGAGTATTCGATACCCATATTCTTCACAGAGGACCACGGCTTCCATCTGTACAGCCCTCTCCGCGCGACCAGCAGAAGGCTCATGGAGAGCATCGTGCGGTTCTTCAACGAGAGGAGCGCAACGGCGACCTCGCCATGGCCGGCCCGTGTGCTGCCGGAGTTGCACGAGTGCTCGCCGTTGCGCGCACGGATGGGTAAAATGTCAAAGGCCCAGTCGCTGTTGAGCGTGCCCACGAGGCCATCCATACCAGGGAGTATTTCTGAATGGGCTAGATTTACAAGCTCGGCGTGGCCCAAACGCGATGGTGATTAACAAATACATTGACAGTTGGGCTGTACAAAGCATCGAAGAGAGGCTTCGGTGTATTTAAGGCCTGGGCCAAGCATAATAACCGCAGGGCAATCAAGTGCCCGCAGTCAGCATCAGTTTCACGGAGTATTGTGGCCAAGAATACATGTTTTTAATTAGTAGGTAATACATATCTAACAAAAATCGGTTTTGAAATTATAGGGCCTATTTGGTGGTAGCCTTGTCGGCTAACCCTATTGTAACTTAACTTGCCAAAGGTGTGGCAAGGTTTGGCTTAGAAATAAGCATATAACATTAATAAAAAGTTTTATTGGTGCCAGATCTAAACCTCTCATAGGTATCGATTTTTGGTTTCGCTAAGAAATAAACATATGACACTAGTAGAAAAATCTTTATTGGTGCTGGTTCCAAACCCCTCATAGGTATCGGTTTTTGGAACCGGCACCAATGTAACAGCCATAATGAGGGTAGTCATTGGTACCCTGGAATTTTTTTTTCACATTTTATGAGGCACACAGTCACACTTCACTTCTCACAAGTCACAGTTTTTTCAACACAAATTCATAAAATGTGCCAAGCAAGGTTCAAATCCAAGACCTCTCTCTGTATCCAAAGCCTCCTTACCTAGGAACAATAGTTGTCTTGGAATTAAATGCTATTTTTTTGATACTGCTATCATCCAAACTTATAATCCATATTTAATCTTATAGATGAGTTCAAATAAAAATTTTGTCAACTAAAAAATTGTAGATCTCATCTATATCTACAACTTTCATATAGGTTTTGTCTCCATCCGAGATTGTTTAGAAATTTTAAAAATTCACTTATCCAAATAAATCTGAGATATTATAATACATTTTTAACATCTAAACAACCTCAAAACAAAAAGCCATTCACTACAAAGTTGTAGATCTCATCGAACTCTACAAATTTCATATAAATTTTATCTTCATCCGACTTCGTATGAAAAAGTTAGGTAAAAAGTTTATCCCCCTAGTCTCTCGCGAAAGATAACTTACTAATGTGAATGGGACTGCACCAATATCATTCGCGTCAAGAACCTATTTATAAATTTTTTTAAAAAAGAACCTATTTATAATAAAAAAATTTTACAAATATTTGTAAATATGTTTTTATTATAAACAGGTCCTTTTTATAGCAAACAGGTCATTTTCAAAAAATTTTAAATAGGTCCTTAGTGCCAATGACATTATTGCTGTTCCCTTTCACATCATTAACTTAGCTTCCGTGAAGAGGCTAGGAAGACGGCGTGAATATCATTGGCGCTGTTATGTTGAACCACAACACCAATTACATTGATCTCGTGAAAAATGGTTCACATCAGTAACTTAGCTTCCGTGAAGAGGCTAGGGAGACGGCGTGAATATCATTGGCGCTGTTATGTTGAACCACGACACCAATAACATTGATGTCGCGAAAAAGGGTCTATTCCTGAACTAAGTTTTTCTAGGAGTCTCTTTGTAAAATAAGTTTTCAAAAAGTCTAAAATGTAAAAAATCCAGAAAGAAAACATATGCTGTGAACTACTTTCCCGGTGCCTATGGACTGAACCTATGTTCTTTCATCAGGTACAGGCAAAAGAAACCCTAAACTGTCAGGTATCTTCTCTTTGGATGATACTTTACATGTGAACACATATCAAACTATACTTAGAAAAATGACTGTCGGTGAAAGTTTTGAAATGTAGTCGCCATAAAAAAGTGGCCTGGAATATATGGACAGGCTAGCTAGTCGATTGAGTATACAGAGGTACAGGAAGAATTCGACCAAGTATGTAATGACTATCTAAAAATTCTTTGTACTCCATAATTTTGCTGCTTCTAAAGACAGAAGGCAGTGTGGGTAGCGTGCCTCGCATACACAACAATTTCAATACAAGTTGAAATGATCTGCTGTGGCCCTGCGCGAATACTGTAGCCACACAGCTCTGTTTTAAGAATATATTACCATTCCATCTGGAGATATATATGAAAAGAATAACAATTTTGTAGGCCAGCGTACATACGCATTGCCTGACATATGCATGTGCACTGATACAAGGATTTTATTACAAAATTAGGCAACATATGCATGAAACGATATAAAAAGACGTAACATGTGACCGAACATAGTGTGCAACACATCATACATGCATGCACTTGTTAGATTACGGCTGACATCATGGATAGAAAAAACGAGAAGTTGATGACCGAAACAGGACTATAATTAAGTTTGTGTTCAACGACTCGATGTTTTATTTTATACATCAATTACCTTGATGTGGACCACGCAGATTCTTATTTCTTTCGGCATTATCAGGTGCGTGCAGCACCATAGTTTCAATGGTGAAACCAGGTCCAAACCCCATCATCACCCCCCACCCTGCTGATCCGTCTCCTTCCTCGTCCATCCGCCGCCGTTGCTCGTCGAGCACGAAGATCAGCGTGCTGCCGAGCATGTTGCCGTACTCCTTTAGCACCCTTCGGCTCGCCGCCAGCTTCCCAGTCTCAAGCCGGAGAGCACTTTCGATTTGGTCCAAGATCGACGGGCTGCCTGGGTGCACCACCCAGAAGAGATCGTTCCATTCGACGGCGAGGCCAAGCTGCCGGAATGTGTCGGACAGGTGCTCGTCGGCGTTGCCTGCCGCTAAAGGTGTGAGCTCTTTGATGGAGATGTGGCCGTCGAGGCCGTGCTCCGTGAGTTGCATGTTGAGGACGTGCTCAGTTCCAGGAATCACGGTCTGCGACACGGCGACCATCTCGAACAGCGGGTGCTCGATGGGATGGACGGCGTCGGCGCCGACGATGACCGCGCCGGCGCCGTCGCCGAACACTCCCTGGCAGGTGAGCGTCTGGGGGTAGTCCTCCTTTGGGCCATGGAAGGCGACGACGTTGAGCTCGATGCACGCCACGAGGACACGCGCGCCGCGGTTGTTCTCGGCGAGGTCCTTGGCGAGGCGCAGCGCCGCGGCGCCGGCGGAGCAGCCGTTGAGGTGGAGCATGGTGCGGCGCACGGTGGGGCGGAGGCCAAGGAGCAAGGCAAGGCGGTGGTCCACGCTCGGGGCCTGCGCGCCGGAGTTGGTGCTGACGATGAGGTGGGTGAGGTCGGTTGCCGGACGGCCCCACCTGGCGATGGCCTTCTCGGCCGCCGACGCCGCCAGCTCCGGCCCCGCAGTGGCGGCGATGTCCAGCCTGGCGTCGAGCGACGGCTTCGCGCGGTCGAGGAACTCGGGGTGGGCGGCGATCAGATCCTCCGTGTGGTGGAAGAAACGCTTGTCCGCGCCTGATGCCTGGCCTGATGATATGAAGCAAAGCAAAAACACAAGTATATCATGTGATGTTTAAGCCTTACGATAGACGAGACGTTAATTTAATTATTATCCGTCATTGGTGCAGAGACCATAAGTTATTTTTGTTATCTGGAATTGAGTTAATATATGCATCTTACATAGCTTGTTGAGTTTGTCTTTGAGGTCAGTGAGGTGCTCTCTCTTGGTGATACGGAAGTAGTAGTCAGGGTAGTCGTCCTGGGAGATGCAGGTGACCGGGTTCGCCGTGCCGATGGCCAGCACGGCCGCGGTGCTGTCCGCACGCTGCGCACGACGGATGTCGTGGATGGTGACATGGCTGCTGGTTGCCATAGTCTCTTTTGCTGGGGCTTTGGTCTAAGAGAGGGAAGGGGGTATACGTTCAATCTGGAGAGACGAGTGCTGGACATGCTAGCTCATCTTGGGTAATTATATACAGCCAAGCAAGGCGCTCTGCCTCATCGATAGGAAAAAAAAAAGAGAGAGAGAGAGAGAACGTGTTAATCTCTCCCCCACCATGTGCAACCTAAAAGAAGTGCTCCGTCCAACAGAAATCCGCTACACTGAGAAAAACCGAGACTGGAAAAACTAAACCAAGAAATGCTTCAACCTAGATTGAAAGAACTAAATAATTAAACCACACTACGGAGCACGTGCACCCTACCTGTGTTTACCTAAAAGGAGCTACGGCAGGGAAAAAAAACCATATGCACCATTTGGCATTTAAGTAATACTAGTCGCCTAACCGTGATGCATGGATTATTAACTATTAGGGCCCACATATATACATGGACATCTTATTTAATGTTGCTTGAACTTTTATTACAAATATTTATGTGTTGGTGACTTTTTTAAATATTCATTAGCTCTATTCTAAACCTATTTTTTAAATAATTTGTATGGTATTAATTAGTTTGAATGTTGGTTATGAATTTCTTCTAATTACCCTTGCAATATATAAATTCTAAACTAAAAATTACATGATTAACTATTAATACCATCTTAAAATAAAACTATGTATTACAGACTAGAGTTGATTGTAATGCATAGGTATTTTTCTAGTAATTGATATTGATAAACGAAATTATATTTTTTTATATTGTAAAGAGTAGCCATAGTACAAGAAATGTTTTTGCCTAGCTATTGGATCAAGCCCACTACATTTCAATCGCAGAATTGTACAACAAATTGAAAAAAGGAAGTGATGTGTTTACGTGTCGTACAGCGTATAAGAAACCGAGAACCGATTATGGAGGAGAAAAAAAATCTTGATGTCTCGCATTGCGTACGTAGGAAACACGATTCAATTTTTTTGGTGATTACGTGTTTCTTTTACAACAATACAATGATTTGTGGGGTAGTTTTTGGATGGGCCAATATTATCAGCGAGCGAAAGGAGGCATGTGATTGTTTTTGATTTTTTATCTATACCTAATTAAAAAATATGTAAGGCTTTCCTGTTTTTTTTTGTCCGTACATCGCGCGTCGGCTTTCTCCTGCGTGCTAGATCACCATGTATTCCATCTCAGTCTACAGCGTGCGTAGAAGGTCCAATCGCAAAACTGTTTTCAAATCGTCGCCGGTCTCCCGTAGTCATTATTTGCCTCCAAAGTGAGGAAAACGAGCTTCCCATATCCGTGAATGCACTATGACACCTTGAGACGGTGTAAAACCTCACCGGAGACCATAGTTGCCCCATCTCTCTTCACCGGGACCGAGCAGTGTCGCTGGTGTTCCCCGTCGCTCCGTTGTTTCTGACGCCGTACGTCGACACCCGTGGTCGAGACACGCCCTGAAACACACTATGTCGATGCTGGCGTCGCTGTCCCACCGCCGGAGCCGCGAGCCTGAGCACCGCTCTCTGTTTGCTCGGATGGGCTGACGAAGAGGAACAGTGCATCGGCACTGTTCTCATGTGGTTGAACCAGTGGCGATTCTAGCAGTTAGGTTCCATCAGGCTCTAGCCTACCCTCTATGTTTTGCCAAAAAAAATTTCAACTAGGTATCTGCAAATCAGTCAGCATCGTTCATGGCGGCTTCGGCTCAGGGAAGAAGATGAACAACGTTGTCTGCTTCACAAGAAAGAAGGCCGAAGCGAAGGGGTAGGGACACAGACACTAGTACAGATCCTCTCATCCATGACGGCCTGTCACTTAACTGGATTTTACGGGCCATCACAACGAATACATCTCAAACGGGCATAAAAAGAGGCCGATTGAGATATGGTCGTACAGACATGTGAAATATGCATAAAACTCAAGCCCGTCATGGATGATACCTATCAGTGACGGGCTCTAACTTAGGCCCGATTGAGATAACCTTCAATATCTCAATTGGGCCCTAAAAGAAGCTCGTCACCGATGACCATCATCTGTGACGGGCTCTAACTTGAGGCCCGATAGAGATAACAATAAGGCTCGTCACAGATGACATTCATCAGTGACAGGCTTTTATTTAGGCCTGATAAAGATAACTTATATGCTCGTCACCGTTGTTAGTTTTTGGGCCGTTACAGATATTGATTGCACACTATAAATACCCCCAACCGTCTAGTGTAACTGTATCCCACTATTTACTATTTTGGTGAGAGGTTGAAGGGGGCGATTTTTTATCTTTTTTCCAAGGAAAATAGAAAATTCATAAAAGTGAGAAATAGTAATCATTAATTCAAAAAATTCATTAATTCTTGTTAATTTAGCAATACTTATCTTATAAGATGTTTCTCTAATTTTTTTTTATTTTTGTAGCGATGGATTGAAGTTGGATGTATGCAAAAACTATGAAACGTCATAGTCAGGAGTATAGAAATGACGTATTAAATTTTATAAAGTCCATCACATGATCCAACGTTTGTGTGCCTTCTTCAATGCAATCGGACAGAAGGTTATAGATCCCGAAAATCTAGATGGGTTGCGGACCGATATTGTCAATACCCTCTGTCACATGGAGATGTTTTTTCCACTGTCCTTTTTTGATATCATGATTCATCTCCCTGTTCATCTTGTGAAGCAAACAAAACTCTGTGCCCAGCTTTTCTAAGAGAAATGTACCCGTTCGAGAGGTACTTGGGAGTTCTGAAGTCGTACGTTTGGAACAGAGCAAAACCGAAGGGAAACATCATTGAAGATTACACGACCAAAGAGGTTATTGAGTTCTGCGTTGATTACATGTCCGAGGCCGATACTATTGGAGTTCCAGCGTCTCGTCACGAAGAAAAGTTGTCAGGTGTTGGCACAATAGGGAGAAAAAGAATTAGGCCCGATCAAGCTTCCTATGCGCAGGCTCATTTCGTTGTGCTCCAACATATGGCAGAAGTTGGCTCATACTTTGAGGAGCACTTAGCGAAAATCCGGTAGTAGAATTTGGGGCGATCGGATACGTGGATTAACAGAGAACATAACTATCGGTTCAACGAATGGTTCAAGAATCGTGTTACAATGTCGACGGATGTTCCGAATGAGACAATACAGTTGTTGGGGATGGGACCGTGGTGGGCCATAGACACATGGCAAGGATACGATATTAATGGATACACATTTTACACCGTCAAACAAGATGACAAAAACACAATGCAAAACAGCAGAATCCGTATAGATGCATTCCAGGATCAAGATTTTTTTTTGTGGGTTATACTCATTCGTGACGGGCATAAGTTAAAGTCCGTTTGAGTTATAGTCATCCGTGACGTGTGTTAGTTTAGACCCGATTGAAATTAGTAGTCATCCGTGATGGGTGCTTGTTGGAGCCCGATTGAGATAGGTCATCCGTGATAGGCTCTAGTTTGACTGGTCGTCTCGGTCAAAGCTATCGGTGATGGGCTTTAGTTGAGCCCCGATTGAAATAACTTCATCCGTAATGGCCATATGCCCGATTGAGATAACTTCTCACATCAGTGACTTCTACGCTGTGACGTGCGCCATACCCGATACAGATGGAGGTTGCCGCCCGATTGAGATATGGGTGACCGTTGTAGTGAGATAATTCAAGTTGGCCCAATACAGCATTATCGGCCCAACCCAGTAGCCACTTCCCATGCTTCCACTGGTTAAGCCGTTAGGAGACTTAGGGTTGGCCAGTTGGGGGCACTGGGGGCTGGCAGCGGCTGGCAGTAGCAAAGCAGCGAGGCGAGAGCTCGAGCTGTGGCATCACGGCGGGCTGGTGGCGAGCAAGCAAAGGCAGCCAGACGAGCGCGGAAGCCGATAGGCGAGATGGAGGTGCATGAAGAGGCGGAGCAAGCCGGACTGCAGGAGGACATCGGCCGCCTGTCGCCGGGCACTAGGAGAGCGGGAAACGAGGCCGCGGCGCTGAGCCGCCGAGGCCCAAAGTGCTGGGTGCTGAGCAGCAGTATCTAGCAGTAGCAGAGCATTCGTTAGACGGCGTTGCAGCGAGCAGCAACAGATAAGCTAGCACAGCAGAGCGGGCTACTGTCCGGTCTCCGGTGAGTCACTGAAATTGAATCGTGGTCTTGCTATATTGGCTATTTCTTCATTCATTATTTGCAAATCAGTAAATCTGTAATCTATATATTGAATGAGTAAAATGAGAACTCATGTTCTGTAGTTTGATTTATTTGTATATTTGTAAACACAATACAAAGGTGCAGGTCACTCATTTTGGTTATGCTCATGCGTGGCATATATATGTCATCAGCATCAACACCATGCATGCCCGGTATCACGCGCACTGGTGGAGAAGGGGTTTTTAACCCCAATTCGTAATACCCTCTAGTCCCGGTTATACAACCAGGACCACGAATCTGGGATTAGAGATGCTCATCTTTAGTCCCGAGTGAAATAAGCGGGATTAAAGAGACATCTTTAGTCCCGGTTGATAACACCAACCCGGACTAAAGATATTTTTTCTTTTTTAAAAAAACAATTGTTGGTTCTGCCAGCTGCTTGTTTATATATTATGCATATATATATATATTTATACATATATATGCATAATATATGTATATATAATATGTGTATATATGTAATATATGTATTTATACACACACACATACATATATATATATATACATATATATATATATATATACATATATATATACATACATATATATATATATATGTGCACACCTATATATATAAATACATGTTTTACACATATATATATTCCTTACATATATGCACTCAAGTAAATATATACTTATATTACCGAAATATACTCACACACATACGTACATGTATGCACATCTAAATACATACATATATTACAATCTTTCGTTAATTCTAATGTTCTATTGTATATTACGAAGAAACCTAAGACATGTTATATATGTGGATGATGATCAATAGGTCTTCCAGTAGAATTCTTCCGCGGGATCAATTATTTGTTCATTGATAAATCCCATCAATTGTTCTTGAACAGTCTTGATAAATTCTTCATTGGATAGTTTTTTCCTCATGTAAATAATCTATTATTTGAAGAAAATTGAGATATAAGTATATGAAGTCAATAAGAAATCAGGATATAATATATGAATGATTTTTACGTACTTTCAGATCCTTGTCACTGTTGATTTGGTGTACAATGCAGTGAGTATATTCGCAGACGTAGTAGCCGCACAAGTTATTCCCCTGCTCTTGTTTTGCACACTTAAGGAGAAACGACGAGAGATTTAATGTACTAATTTTTTCTAGAGCAAATTAATGATTCAATATATTTTGGAGCATGTACTCACCGGAAAATTAAACCTCCTACCAAGTTTTTCTTTCCAAACCCCGCGGACCAATGTACGGAACTTTGCCCATGCCCTATGTACAGTTGGAAGCTATGATTAAATATTGGAGATCTGCATAGTAGCAATAGCAGTGTTCATAATTAATGACAGTTGAATAGATGATATTACATGTCTATCACTTCAAAAATCTCGTCGAAAGTAGACTCTAGTTTATCCATTAAGTCATAGACATGGACTTTGCATAGTTCAAGGTCAAAGAGGAAAAGGACCCAGTGAAATCTGCAAATTGCGTCAGATGATATAGATGTCACGGTATGAGTACGAGGAGGAAGTTGGTACAAATTCGAAAGATAGTTAAAACTCACTCTATGTTGTAGGGCAATAGTATGTAGGTCTTATAATGCTGTTGCACCAAGAAATGAACAATATTGTCCTCTGTGGCTTCCTCAAAGTCTCGTATCATTTCGACATTGACTTTGCGGGGATCCATGAATCCAATATTGTAAATCCCTTGCCTATGGCACGATTGAATCTTCATTCCACAAAGGATAAAGGAATTTGCATCAGTCTTATCGGCACAGTGTAACCATTGAATGGTACATAGAAGGAGCTAAGGAACAAAATAAATTTTGCTAAAACGATACTTACAAAACCTAGCAGCTGAGAATGGAGACGTCGAGAGCGTCTAGTTGACATACATCGAATACATTCTCGAAGTTGATCCACAGAACATCATCTCCTTGATAGTAATCTGTGTTTCTTATCCTCGCTCCAACCATCGTTCTACCTTTGGATGAAAGTTCCATGTACCATTGATGGAATCGGTACATTTGTGTAGAGAGGGTGTTCACCTGACCAGGCCTGACAAGTGGTTCACCGAGTTTAAATTTGTATTTCAAATCGGCTTCTGTCGCTATGGTTATTGGTGCGTCTCCCACCAGTTGCGCCCTGTTCAGACCCGTCTCTTTCATCCATTGTCTTAGTTCCTCTTCTCTGGGTGGGAGCAACGGCTCAACCAATTGTTTTGGTTGCTTTCCGAGCTGATGCACTTCTTTGGTCTTTCCTCTTTGTTTCTTAAACGACTTCGTCATCAACTGGTCATAATCCGAAAGTAAAGCCCTCTTGACCGGTTCGCTCATCTTCTGAAAGAACTTCTTAGCAGCCGGATCTATAGGATTCTTCTTTTGTGGGCTCCGTGCCTTGAAGAACGCCTTCACTTTCGCTCGTACGACCTACTCATTCTCCTCGGGAGTGCGGTCATACGCCCTTTTCTTGAGAGCGGGGAGTTTTGGCTCGTCAAGTCTTGGCTTCTTTCTTTCTTTTGTGGACTTTGACGGCGCGGGACAAAGTGGACATGACTTTTTAACTCGTGAAGGCGGAGCAGACGATGACGGTGCAGGCGGAGGAGGCGGAGGTGGAGGAGCTGGTGCTGGCGAAAGAGAGGGTGCGGGCGGAGGAGACGGAGGTGGAGTTGCCGGTGCAGGCGGATGAGAGGGTGCAGGCGAAGGAGATGGAGGAGAAGACGCTGCTGCTCGCCAGGGAAACACGATTTACTGCTTGCACCATAGTATAATGGCGTGGGCTGTGTCTCCTACTTTCGTCTCCCCGTCTCCTCCGGGGATGTCCAGCTCGAGATCCTCGAACCCTCGTTCCACCAATTCAACTTCGGTCCGTGAGTACCCAGGTGGAATCGGTCTACAATAGTATGTCCCTGAAGGGTCCACTGGTATGGCCATGCCCGATGCCACCTTCATGAGAATTGAGGTTACTTAGTAATTAATAGATGCTTGCACCACCTTTTGCAATTTACAAGACATACATCATAAAACTACGAGCATACCTTGAGTGATATGTTCTTGAAGGACTGTGCAGCTCACAAGGTGTCCGCCGTGTGATTTCATCTACGGGGTACGATGGGTCGTCATGAGCTGGCCCTGCTGCACCTTCTATGCCCTGTTCTCCTGCTTGCCCTATAGAAGCACAATTGCTACGATTGCCTGAGTGGCTCACCATGACTGGAGGGACATACGGCTGCACCGTCTACTGGCTCTGTTGTTCCGCCATGCATTGGTCCACCTATTGTTCCACCTCCTCTTGCATCCTTATGTCCTGCAGGGTGACCTTCTCCTCGAGATATCTTAATTTTGCCTCGGTATCCCTCTTGCTCCTCATCCGACTCTTGTAAGTGTGGCTGTCCTCTTGAAATCCGTATTTCCAAGCAACCACGCCTTTTCCTCGTGTTCGTCCTAGATGC
This sequence comes from Oryza officinalis, assembly GCA_008326285.1. Taxonomy (NCBI): domain Eukaryota; kingdom Viridiplantae; phylum Streptophyta; class Magnoliopsida; order Poales; family Poaceae; genus Oryza; species Oryza officinalis. The sequence continues at coordinate 39,832,854 of BDMV01000007.1, forward strand.
TCGGGATTCTGTAGTGCGAGCGTAAGCTTGTCCTTCTCTCTGTCAGGCTTGAATGTTCCCTGAGCAGACGCCTCCACTGCTTTCGTAAGTTGGCTCGCTGCTTCGCGGATCGCATCGCCGAATACAAGGGAGCCATCAGTGGGATCGAGTGTTCCATCATGAGCATAGTACCAATTTCTGGAACGTTGAGGCCAGTTCGTTGTGGCTAGCTCAATACCCTTTTCTATCAACCCGGCTTCCAGTTTATCTCACTTGGGGATTGCCTTCTTATAGGCACCTGACCCTAGTCGGTGATGGTACTGCTTCTTAGCGGCATTGGCTTTATTCTTTTCTATTTGCGCTTGCCCATGTTGGGAGGTCTTGTATGCGACAAACACATCCCAATGATCCCTCAGCTTGGTTAATTTGTCAAAATCAGGTGTTAGACCCTTTAGGACGTATTTCTTGTACAGAGCTGACTTGTACTTCTAGAATTGTTTAGCCATTTTCTTCATCGTCCATTCTTTCAATCTTGGCTGATCTGTCTTAGGGACTATGAAGGTCTCCAGCATGGTGGTCCACAGTATATCTTTCTTCATATCTGGAAGATAACTTTGGTCATCCTCGGCTGACCTTGATTGACGCCAGTGCACTGTGCTAATGGGCATGTGATCCCTCACGACCCAACCACTATATCCCACAAACTTTCGTAGTATACCGGTAGGGGCTACTGGTTCGCCGTCTGGGGCCACTTCACTAATAATGTGCCTGCCCTCTAGCTTCCTCGCGGCACCTCGTTGTCCGCGTGTCCTCTTCTCTCCAACGGCCGGTTGGCTTTCATGTTTCTCTTGGTTTGTGCCCTCGTTTCCCTCCTCGTTTAGGTATTGGTTGGGGTCCTATTGCTCCTCATCCGCCCAATATTGGCTGCTGCCCTCTATGATCTCGTCCATGAGGATCTGTTTATCATTGTGATCTGCCATCTGTTCGTAACATTAACTAGTACACATCAACTAAGAGTATATTGTTATACATATATTGACATTGTTGAGAAATACGTATGATGACGAGTTAATTAATTGTTATACATGCAACCTACGTGCATATGTCATATATATATATATGTATGTGTATATATATATATATATGTATATATACACATACATATATATATGTGTATGTATATATATATACACACACATACATACATATATATATATATGTATGTATGTGTATATATATATTTGTATGTATATATGTATGTGTGTATATATATATGTATGCACGGATGCGCTAGTGCGTGGTGTACTATGTCTATATGTATATATACACCAGGGAATTAATATAACTTGTCTTAGTTTTGCTTGGAGTTATTGGGGCCACTTAAGCTTGAGCGACGACGGCGGTCAGCAGCTGCACCACGTATGACAAAGAAATAAAAATGTAGTTAAAAGATGTACAACAGTCGTAAGTGAAAACATTAGACTTGGAGATGATGGAATTAGTATAATTCAGCCCTTTCTTTAAGATGGAAATTAGAAAAAAAATTGAATCACCATTGGAAAAACAAAAAAAGATGTGCAATATTTTATTCAGTGTATCCACATGAAAACATGAAAACTATTGCAAACAAAACAGAGGTTAGATTATATCATTAACAATGTGCGACTGAATTTAATTTGGTACATCTATGATTAATCTACACATCAAGCTTGCATATCTACATTGGAAACATATACATATATATACCACGTTCTCGTTTGTTCGGTCACGTTCGTTCTACTGTTCGTTCGTTCGTTCGTACTATCGTTCGGTCACGTTCGTTCTATCGTTCACGTTCTACCGTTATATTGTTCGTTCGGTCGCGTTCGTTCTATCGTTCATTCGTTCGCTCGTTCTATCGTTCGGTCACATTCTATCATTCATGGTCACGTTCTGTAACGCCCTGAAAATTCGACCGTCGAAATCGAAACCCTAAAATACGAAATTACGAAAAACTTTTAAATCGAATTGCATCATGCCGTGTTTTATTGCTCGTTTATTTGAATCTTTATTTGCGGGGTTTAGATTTATCGAAATTCATTTAATTACAAACCCTAAAACGGAATATCGGCTAAATAAATAATTAAGGGTATAAATTGAACTAAAACTATACAAATAAAAGTAGGGCAAATTAGTGGTAAATAAAATACTCTACCTAAATGTCATAAAAATAATTGGGAAATATAAATTTAAATGGGAATTATATATATATATATATATATATCCTATATATATATCCCATATATATATATAGACATATATTAATAAATATATATAATGTATATAAATATAAATTATGGAAACATGAAAATCTTGGCTGAAATCTTTAGGGATAATACAAATATTGAACCTAATTCATTTGGTGAAATTACAAAATTTTGAGAGAATTTTAAATTGAAAATCAACTCAAAATCGGAAAAATATAAAAAGTCACTATTCATTGCGCCCTAGATGCTCGACCCTGTCCTAGCCCATCCCGTTGCCGCGCCTAGCCGCGCCCTCGCGCCCCGCGCCGCTGCAGGCCGTCGCGTCGCCGCTGCCGCACGTCGTCATCGCCGCTCGGCCGCTTGGAGCCCCGTGCCGCCGCGCGCCTCTCACTGCCGCGCCCGTGGCGTCCCGTCGCCGCTGCCTCACCGTCCCGTCGCCGCGTCGTCTCGTCGCGTCGCCGTCGTCATCGCCGCGGCCTCGCGCCCCGCGCCTCTCACTGCCGCGCCGTGTCGCCGTCGCCATCGGCTGCCTTGCGCCCCGCGCCCGCCACTGCCGCGCCGCGTCGTCCCGTCGCCGTCGTGTCACCGTCCCGTCTGCCCCCTCTGTCGCGCGCCGCGCCCGGCCACCTCGTGCCCCGCGCCGGCCGTGCGACGCCACCCCGCGACCCCCCGACCCTATAAATACCCCCCCGGCTCCCCTTTCTTCCCCGCCCCAATCCCCCGCCGTTTCCCCCTTTCTCCCCTTTTCTCTACCTTGCCTGCCGTCGTCGCGTGGAGCAGCCGCGCCGTCGCCGTCTTGAGCCGCTGCCGCCGCCGGGTAAGCCTCCCCTCTCCCCCTCGCCTCCCCTGCGCCACCGCCGCCCGCTAGAGCCGAGGGAGAGAGAGAGCCCAGGAGAGAGAGAGAAACAGAAGAGAACAGAAGAGAGAAAGGGAGAAGAAGGAGCAGGAGAGAGAGAGCTGGGAGGAGAGAGAGAAAAGAGAGAAAAGGAAAAAGGAAAAGAAAGAAATTAGAAAAATAGAAAAAAATGGAAAATAGAGAGAGAGGATTTAGAAAATCGAAAATTAAATTTTAGACACAAATTTATATTCGGGTTGAATCGATTATTCCGTCGTCGTTTATTTTAGAAATTCGTAGAGATCAATCAGATTATTTAGATGCAATTGTTTACTTAATTAGATTATTCATTGACTAATCTTTAGCGGGTTATTTAGTCGATTATTTAGGCTTTTATTCATTAGATTTTGCTAACTCGCGTATATAATAATCGGAGGATTTATTCGTCGGTTATTTCTAAACTTTCCAAAATAATCGTTGCCTTTCGTTACGTATTTAAATATCTATTTAGTCATTCATTTAATTAGTTTTACTCGTTAATTAGGTTATCCGCTTAATTAGCCATTGCGATTATTTAGTCAATTATTTATCGTCTAAGGTTAATTATTATTGTCGGGATCTAATTTATTCGGAACCGTTTAAACTGAATCGGATTAATACTCTAATTGACTAACGCAAATATTTTAGGAACAAAATGAATTCTAAATTGGAATAGAACTATTTCATAAATAATAATGAAATCGATATCGGCTTTCGACGCTCTCGTTCGATCTTTTTCTTTAATCGGATTTGTTGGGTTTTAATTGAATTCTAATCGAATTCAATTTCGTTCGCACGTAACTCTAGACACCGAGGGAGTTGCGAGTCCGCCTGAAGATCAAGACCCGCAGGGATTCGAGCAAGGCAAGTCATCACTAATCCTTGAACATATTGATCCCAATTGCGAACTTACTTTGTTGACAAATAAAACTGCATGCGATGATGAATCTCCTACTTGTTATTATGCCATACCTTTGATTATTGTTTACCTTATACCTTTGTACCCATAAATGCGTGTGATGTTCCTAGTCACTTATGACAAATGCTTAGCAATGCTAATTTAGATTCATGCATTCTCATATTTATTAAAGGCTATATGCTTGGGCAATTACCTTAGGGAAGGTAATTGATATGCGGCATGTGGAGACATGAGCGCCACATTGCCATGATAATGATTACATGATTTGTGAAAGGAAAATAAAACTAAACAACTATTTTCGACTGGGGCGGCTGGATGATTTGGGTGGTGTCCGGTAAAGGCTAGTGCCGTCCCTGGTCAGTTAAGGACCGAGCCATGAAGCTAAGCATGAAACGACCCCCGTACAACCATACTTTTCGAATGGGCATAGACCTAGCGGAGTAAATAGCCGAGCGGAGGCAGTATCCCTGCGTAGTGGTTTTCTTGATGTGTGTGGAAGGCGGGGCCTACGGTGGAGCAACCACTCGTAGGGCTGCCATGTGTAAACCTAAACTTAATTATAACTTAATGCATGTGTGAGTCTTCCCTCCTGGGAGCGCCAGAACTCCTCTCACTGCTAGAAACCGTGTACGCCTAGAGTGCATGAGGATGTAAGTTCATGGAGCGGGTGCTGCCAAAGTGAGGTTATTGAAAGGCTTTGCCGTGATGCGTCTCATTCGTTGGGACTTCGGCTCATGTGTTGGGCAAGTCACGGAGTACGGGTAAAGTGTACATCCACTGCAGTGTGAGTAAATCAAATCTATTCGAATAGCCGTGCTCGCGGTTATTGAGCACTGGGACATGTATTACACTTGGCTAGACTCTAAATTCTTAACCTGATTGGGATGGGTATGCATAATGATTTTTATGTGCTGGTGGTACAACTTCTCGAGAAGCGAGAAGGGGTAGGCCCCAGAAAACCATGACGATACAATGGCGGGAAGCTGTCCTTGGGATCACAATGGATGGTGGACAGAACCGTCGTTGCTTAATGAACTATGGTATTAAAACTTGATCAATCTATGCTAGGTCTTAGGCTTGTGAAAGATTTACAAAACTTGCTTTACGCAAAAAAACCGGAAGCCATTCCTTGAAATACCCTCTATCATATGCATTCTTTGTGTGGTGGCTTGCTGAGTGCTTTTGTACTCATTGTTGCTCTATATATATATCTTTAGCAGAGTGTTTGAAGAGAAGCCCTTGTTAGTACGCTTGCGTACCTAACAAGATGATCGGAGTACGGTCCCGTTCTAGGTCTCGTTCGCCAGTCGACTGCTTGTGGCATGTCAACCGGGCCCTCGTATTGCTTTGTCTTCCGCTGTTGTTCTCTGATAGTTGTTGGCCTGCCTGGCCCTAATGTAAGCACTTAACCCCTTTAGCCTGAATTCATCCGTGATATGTTGTGATTCGGCTATATATGTGTGTACCAACTACTGATCCAGGGATTGGTATGGATGAACACATAGGATTTCCGATTTTCAAAATCGGCGGTCTACACGTTCCTTCTATCGTTCACATTCTATTGTTCTATCGTTCGTTCGGTCACATTTGTTCTATCGTTCGGTCACGTTCTATTGTTCATGGTAACGTTCGTTCTATCGTTCACGCTCTATCGTTCTATCGTTCGTTCGGTCACGTTCGTTCTATCATTCGTTCGTTCGTTCGTTCTATCGTTTGGTCACGTTCTTTCATTCGTGGTCACGTTCATTCTATTGTTCACATTCTATCGTTCTATCATTTGTGGTCAGGTTCATTCTATCGTTCGTTTGTTCGTTCTATCATTCGGTCACGTTCATCGTTCGTGGTCACGTTCGTTCTATCGTTCTATATATCGTTCACGTTCGTTCACGTAGCACGGGGTTGCGGCTGCGCCGTGGGGTGCGGGTGGTGCCGCGGGCAGGCGTGTGGTGCCGGCGGCGCCTCGGAGAGGCGCGGGGCGGTGCGGGGCGGCAGCGGCGCCACGGCTTGCCGGCGGCGGTGCGGGGTGGTGCAGGGCGTGGCGGCTTGTTGGCGCAGAATTTTGTCCCGCCAGATGTCAAAACGGGTTCCACGTTTCCACGGTGGCCTAGGAGATCTGCTTAGCTCCAGTGCAGGTCCAATGGCTTGCCTAGGTACGTTTAGGGCGTGCCAGTTGATTTGATCTGCAATCAACAAGAATAAACAAGTAAACCATGTTAGAAAACGACGGTCGATCGGCCGACAGGCCGATGTCGCATCGTGAGAGCTCAGCCGATAGAGCAAAGCTATATCGGCCTACTTGAGGTTATAAAGAAATAAGATTAAAATACAGATCTAATCTCATCGGCCTACACCAATGTGTTGGTGTCAATTTAATGGCATCGGCCGATGAGGGATATGTAAAGTGAATGCGCTAGCTAATACTCTAGTGCAAACCTGTACAAGCTAATCGGCCGATACAAACATACTGATCACAGAGAAATCCTGAGAATAATCTATGACAAACACATTTATATCTGTTGGTCTACTTGTACAAGTGGCAAATACATATGAAAACATAAAGTAATCACATGTATTAGATAAGACCGGCTGAAACCCCGGCACTATCCTTAATTACGATCGAAAACAGGCTTTGAGTTAGATCTCAAAACAGGACTAAGGTCGATAGCAACTCAAAGTATGAATTGAGAACTAACACAAAGAAAATCAAGCCGTCGATCGCTTTTGGGGATGGTAGATGCCATAGATAATCTAAATGAGCAAGCTAATTTGACCACCGTCGGCAATAAACCCTAAACCAAGTTAACCGCTGGCGAGATAAAATTAGAAAGCCACATCAAGATTATCCAAGACATTGATAAACGACAATCACATCGCCAGGGCTTAACGTGTCTAAAGCGACACGCTAGCCCCGATGATGTAGATCGTCGGGAACGAGTTCTTACCTCTGCTCTAGGGAAGCAAGAACTCGTCGGAAGCTAACCTCTTGCAAGGGTTGGCGATGCGCCGAAAGTAGATTAAATTGAATTGTTGTTGAATTGATTGAGAGAGTTTCTATGTACAGACTACCGGGATATTTATACCCGTGATTTACAACATTGTCCATGTAGGACACGATCTTATCTCTAACTAACAAACAAGTCCTTATGGCAGACTCTGGCCATAGATCATATCGAATCTAATTTAACTTCCTAATTAATAAATACAATTGCCTAAAACCAGGCCTTATCCCTGTTTGGCAATCTCCTTGAAGCTTAATTCAAGCCCAAACCGAGCCCATGCTGCCTCCATCAGCCTCCTGCTCCCATCGGCCAATGGCCGCATCGAACCCACATCGGCCGATATAGCCCCTTTGCTGGTGCTCCACCTAGTCCGATGCCCCGCTGAGTCCGGTATGGAACTTGGTCCGACTCCAGCTTGGTCCTTCTTCTTTGTGTCGGTTTCTCTTTCCTCTCCGAGTAGATTATGAAAATCTGTTGTTAACACATGCCCCCCAATTCCGCTTCATTACATAATGTGGCAGAATTAGCTCCGAGGAACCCATCGACTTCTTCACTAGGGTTTATCCAAAACCATGCAGATCCAGATTCGCAGCCTTTCGCCGTCGATTTCCACGCGCGGTTCCACATTAGCCATTTACGCCCTTCAATTCTGGCGACTTCCCAGCATCTCCTCGGCTGCAACCCCCTTATCGGCGACCTCCTCAACAGCATCCATGGCATCTTTACCGTTCTACGTCTCTGAGATCCTTGAGGTAAACCAGTCTTGCCTCAAATTTGCATTTTCATTTTCCCGCCGAGACTTTTCAAACTAGGGTTTCTGCTCTTGCCCCCCGGGTCTTATTTTCCATTACTGTTCATATGCCGTAGGTCTTCAAGAACCAGATTTTGATCCCCACAAATGACAAATCTCATCGATTTCTTCTGGGTCCCATGGGCAACTCTGACCCCACCTAGCTGATAAACGCGGAGTCCAACAGAATCCCCTTTAAGCAAGCAAAGCCCAGTGTCTCCTCATGGAAACACACCTTCAGATCCTGGCCGTCGAAGCTTAATGGATATAAGACTTGGTACAAGAGAATTGCTGCAACTAAACAAGTCCATTGGGATGAAATCGAAATCGGCCAGTGTCTTGCTCTGTCTCTAGCAGACACCAAGAAAAATGAACCCCTCATGTCAGCCGCCACCTACTTCTGGTCCAGCACTCTGAATGCCTTCCTGTTCCGGCAAGGTCCGATGACCCCGGCACTGATGGACATCAAGATGTTAACAGGCCTAGATATCCTCTCTGAGATCAATCCCTTCGACCTCCTCAACAATAGCAACCATAAATTGAAGACCAAGAAGATTGGAGGTTGGTCTGGGTATATCTCTGAGCACATGGAGCAAGGATCTGTCTCAGAGAGAGAACACGTGGCTTTCCTAACTCTATGGTTGGAAAGATTCATCTTCTGTGGATCAACCTGCGGCCCCACTTTAAACTGCCAACATCTAGCTCAGGCCCTGTTTGAAAAGAAGAAATTCCCTCTTGGCCGATACCTCCTTGGAGCTGTCTATCGGTTGTTGCACTCTGCTACTCAAGATCTGATGCTGAATAGGACAGTAGCACATGGAGGTCCATGGTGGTTTATCCAGCTATGGTTAACCATCGACACCAACACCATGGTCGATCGGCCCCTATTATCGGACTCAGTCTTCCCATCGGACTATAATGACAATGAAGATCCCTCATCCAGGAGGTGCATGTGCTTTGGAGAAGCGGCCTCACTATATCCTGGAGCTGATCAATCGGCCGAAGAAATGTCCACATGGTTAGTCCGATTCTACACCGGCCCTCCATCAGTCAAGATGGACAAATTTTATAATCCAATGGTGGCTGCCAGACAATGTGGACTTGGACAACTTCCCATCAGCTTGCACTTCCATCGGCTATTGGAGAACAGGGGCATGGTCTCATCAGCATTGATCATGAACAAAGTCTTGGAGACCAGAATCCTAAACTTGGGTGACTGTGACCGATTATGGTTGAGTGCCTTTATCCATATCAACTTCCAAACATGGTGGCATGAATGGGCTACTCACATCTTCCATCAATCGGCCAGATTTTATTTGACAGAACTTATTGACAACATCAGCCCCCAAGTCCCTGACACCCCAGTGCCATCTGTCAGCAAAAGTGGGCAAAGGATATCCTATGCTCCGGTCATAGCTCCATTAGGAAAAGCTGTTCTAGAGTCAATCATCGGCCTCATTGCCCCGAAAGCATCGTCACTGCTCCAAAGGCCGATAGTCAAAAAAACATCAAGAGGAAAGCGCCAGTAAAAGAAAAAACTCAAAAACCCAGCAAAAAGCCTAAAACCGATGACCAAGTCGATCTTGATGAGCTGGACCCCTCCGTGGAAGAATTCCTGGAGGAGGAGGTCGATGCAGCAGCTGCTAATACACCTGAAGACCTACACCCATCGGCCGCCGCTGCTAAAGATCCATCGGCCGATAAGCCAATTAAAGATCCATCGACCACAATCACTGGAGATCCGCTGGCCGATGATCAAGCTGAGACTGCTCAACCCAGAAGAACTAGACACGCAATCCGCAAGGTTAATATAAGCCTCCTCATATAGCTCTTCAATTTTAGTTCACTGGGGTATTCTAACTTGATTTTTTCAGGTCATTGCATCATCCCTGCTTAAGAAGAAAACTCAATCGGTCCCATTGCCGAGGACAAAGAAAGCTACCTTGAAGAAACGAGAACAAGCTAAGGCCCGATTGAGAACTCCATCTCCTTCTCTACCACCTTCTCTAGTTGCCTCGGTAAACCTCGATCTACCTGCCTTATCTTCTTAATAATGCATATCTGATTCATCACGTTCTTGCTTTACTCTTTAGCCGTGAGCTCCAACGCCCTCACCACATTGGCCAACCCCTTCACCTACCGTTTCAGAACAACAACAGGAGGCCGATGCAACCACAGCTAATGTCCCAACACAGGTAGACCTAAACCATTCTGAACTCCTTGCCGATTTCAATTTGATTAAATTAACCATGTCTTATTGTAATGTTGCAGTCCTTAGCCGATATGTTCGCTTTTGACATAAGCCAATTCCTTGATGATGAGGACAAGGAGGTACCCAGCACAGCCAGGCCATCAATCTCTGAAGAGCTAAAGGGCCAGCTGTCTGACATCGCCAATCGGCTGGAAGCATCCATAGAATCCTTGGTGGAGAATTGTAATCCAATCAGGAGCAGAGTCCAGGAAATTCAAGATCAGCTCCGTGAAGCCCTGATGGAAATACTAACACCAGCCATCTTCCTAGAACAATATCACTTCAAGCTTCACAAAGCCAAAGAAAGACTTGCAGAGAGGCGGGAACGTGAAGGCTTGGAATCGGTTGTATCCGCCAGCAAAGCTCAAATAAACTCGGAGAAAACTAAATTGGACGAGCTAATTGCTGAGCCGATCGCCTTGAACAAGAACCTTGAAGAACTCCGTTGCCTTGAAGCAGATCTGTTGATGAAGCTAGAAGCCACTCGTAAGGAAATCCAGGAAACCGAGGTGAAGATAGCCGCATCCCCTAAGGCGATTGAAGACCAAACAGCAAAGCTAAAAGCATCAGCCAAGCACCTTGCAACCCTGAGTAAGGCGTTGAAACCGATCGCAGGGTCATCGGCCGATGACGCTCAAGCGATAGACGACATTGATCAAATTCATCGCAAGGCCATTGCAGCTATCCAAAACTTTATAAGCTGATGTAACATACTTCCATTTTTTCCTTGTAAAAAAAATAACTGTGTCTCTAATTGGTATATATCTCATCGGCCAATCAGCCGAATATAACTGACTATCTCATCTTAACCATGTAGCTCATGATCTGAAATTTTTTTTTTAAGTCCACAAATTTAATCCATCCATAGAAGAACTGCTGAGTATATAGATATGCCCCCCAAATTTTGGAAGATGAGGGCTCATGTTGTAAAATTTGAACTAAGGGCGATAGTATATATCAGCCATCTGAAGGCGATGCATTTTGCATCGGCTATCATCAGTAATCGGCTAGCAAGCCGATCATGAGTTAATCCAAATACTTGGATGATATTTCTTTAAGTACTTGCCATTGAGAGCTCTGCCAAAAACCTCTCCATCTAATCCTTTTAATAAATATGCATTGTGAGGAACACATTGATGAATCTGAAAAGGACCTTCCCAATTAGGTGACCACTTGCCGAATCTGTTATCTCTGGAACCAATCGGCAATATCAATTTCCAAACAAGATCCCCTTCCTCAAACGACTTGGCTACAACCTTTTTATTATAATGACGAGCAACCCGATCTTTATCTCACTTGATTTTCTCCAAAGCCCGCAACCGGACATGTGCCAAGTCATCCAACTCATTGACCATGAGATTGTGGTATTCATCGGCTGTCAAATCGTCTTGCAATGCAATCCGTCTTGAGCCGATATTGGTCTCCCACGGCAGCACAACTTCATGTCCATAAACCAGCTGATAAGGCGGCACCTGAGTCGCACCATGACAAGCCATCCGATACGCCCAAAGGGAATCGGCTAGCGTTGTATGCCACTATCTCGGCTGTTCAGCAATCTTCCTCTTGATCAACTTGATTAAGCTTTTGTTAGAAGCTTCTGCCTGCCCATTGGCTTGTGCATAATATGGAGAAGAATTCAACAGTTTGATGCCCATGCTGTCAGCAAACTCGACAAACTCATCGGACACGAAAATTGATCCTTGATCTGTAGTCAGCGTCTGTGGAAGTCCAAATCTATATATAATATGCTCCTTGACAAACTGGATTGCATCCTTAGAATCAACCTTTTTATAAGGAACAGCCTCAACCCACTTTGTAAAGTAATCTGTGGCTGCTAAGATGTACTTATGTCCCTTGCTTGATGGAGGATTAATCTGTCCGATCATGTCTATACCCTATCCACAAAACGGCCACGGCTTTATGATTGGATGCATAGCCGATGCCGGTGCTCTCTGAATTGCTCCAAACTTTTGGCAATCTTGACACCCCTTATAGTACTTGAAACAATCCTCTAGCATTGTCGGCCAAAAATATCCAACGCGCTTCAAAAGCCATCTCATTTTATGGGCCGATTGATGTGTTCCACAAATTCCTTCGTGAACCTCGTTCATAGCAACTTTAGCCTCTTCTAAACTGAAACACTTTAGCAAGACACCATCAATCGTCTGATAGTATAGATCATCATCTAGCAAGACAAAATGTAGAACTTTATATTTCATCTTTCGTGACGCCGATTGAGAAGGATTTCTCAAACACTCTATGACAGCAAACCTCTAATCATCGGCATCCACGGTGGCGATTTGAACCTCAACATCTTTCATCATCGGCTTGTATCCTGATGCTCCCTGGGCTAAATCATTGGCCTCAAAATTATGTTTCCTGGGTATATGTCTCATCGTCACAATCTTGAAAGCTTTTAACAATTCCAGACACTCTTCATTGTAAATCTTTAAAATATCATTCCTACACTCATATTCCCCAGAAAGCTGATTAATTACCAACTGTGAATCACCAATAATTTCTACTGAATCGGCCTCAACCTCTTATAATAATTGCAACCCTTTAAGAACAGCTTCATATTTTGCTTGATTATTAGTATAATAGGGCTTGATCGTGAACGCAAACTCGAAACTTGCCCTTCGAGGGGATATGATGACTAGGCCGATACCGCATCCATGTCTGTAAACAGATCCATCAAAATACAGTGTTCATGGCACAATATCTGAATATGTGACCGAATCATCTCAACGTTGTACAATGAAATTGACCAAGGCTTGTCCTTTGATCGCTTTGGCCGATTCATATCTGAGGTCAAACTCTGTCAAAGCAAAAATCCGCTTCCCAATTCTCCCTTTTAACACAGGGGACGATAGCATATATTTCATCACATCGGCCTTACTTACCACAATGCACTCATTGGAAAGTAAATAATGCCTCGATTTGGTACATGAAAAATATAAACATAAGCATAGCTTCTCTACTGGCGTGTACCTTGTTTCAGCATCCAACAATCTCCTGCTGAGATAGAAAATAACTCTTTTTTTGCCACCGATTTCTTGAACTAAAACAGAGCCGATAGACCTCCCATCGGCCGATAGGTACATCTTGAACGAAACTCCCTTCTGTGGAGGCATTAAAACTGGTGGGGAGCTCAAATATTCCTTGATATCGTCGAACGCCTTTTGCTACCTCTCACCCCATGTAAATTCTTGATCGTCCTTCAACCTCAATAGTGGAGTGAATGGCTCTATCCTGCCTGACAGGTTTGATATAAAACGTCGAACAAAGTTGATTTTCCCTATCAGAGATTGTAACTTGGTCTTGTTCTGAGGAGGCTCGATCTTTTTTATGGCATCAATGTTCTTCTGTGTAATCTCGATTCCTCTCTCGTGGACCAAGAAACCCAAAAACTGGCCGGCCGATACACCAAAGGCACATTTGTTAGGGTTTATTTTTAAACCATATTTTCTTGCTCTTTCCAGTACCTTACGTAAATCAACCAAGTGCTCATCATACTCTTTCTACTTCACAACCACATCGTCAATGTAGACCTTGATCAGTGAGCCGATGAGATCGTGAAAGATATAATTCATTGCCCTCTGATAGGTGGCTCCAGCATTCTTTAGACCAAATGTCATAACGACCTACTCATACAGGCCGATTGCCCCCGGACACCTAATAGCTGTCTTGTGAATATCCTCCTCAGCCATGAAGATCTGATTATAGCCTGCATTTCCATCCATAAAGCTGATGATCTTGTGTCCAGACGCTGCATCAACTAGCAAATCGGCCAACGGCATTGGGTACTCATCTTTTGGCGTTGCTTTATTTAGATCTCTGAAATCGATGCACACCCTGAGCTTGCCGTTCTTCTTCAACACTGGTACTATGTTGGAGACCCACTCCACATATCGGCAGGGTCTGATGAAGTTGGCATCGTAGAGCCTTGTGATTTCTACCTTGATAGCTTCATGCATATCGGCTTTAAATCTCCTGGGAGCTTGTTTAAACGGTCGATAGCCTGGTTTTATAGGTAACGATGTTCTACAATCGATCGGCTTAATCCTGGCATCTCATGATATTCCCATGCAAAACAATCCATGAATTCTTTCAAGAGATATATCAATTTGCTCTTATAGTCCTTTGGTAATTTGGCACTTACATACGTCGGCCTAGGCCTATCACCTATCCCTATGTCAACTTCTTCAAGTTCATCAGCCGACGTGAAGCCTTGTCCCAATTTTCCGTCTAATTCATCCACCGCATCTTCTGTGTAGGGACTAAGTTGTTCTTCTTGGCTTGTGGATGTTACACCTTTGTTAAAGTAACTGCTTGTCTCCATCTTCGATCGGCTCAATATCGCAATCAGTTACCTTCAGGAAATCGGCATCCTAAACTCGTCCGGACAGGCAATCGATTCCCTCCATCTCCCAAACTGCAAGATTGGCATTGGCCACATGTACTGATCTATCGGCCTGCATGATTTCGACCTAGTCTCCTTGCCACTGAATGAGGCATTGATGCATTGTCGAAGGGACACAACAATTTGCGTGGACCCATTCTCGTCCCAACAACAAGCTGTAGGAGCCCTTTCCATCAAAGACAAAAAAGGTGGTAGGGATTGTCTTGTTGCCCACTGTGAGCTCCACGTTCAACACTCCTTTTGCCTCAGATGCGTTGTCACCGAAATCTTTCAACACCATATTTGTCTTGATCAGGTCCTTAGGTACTTTTCGAAGCATCCTGAAGGTTGTATATGGTATCAAATTTACTGCCACGCTGCCATCGACCAGCATCTTCGTCATCGGCCGCCCATTGACGAATCCCTTGATGTACAACGGCTGGAGGTGCCTATAACTAGTGTCGGCTGGCTTGTCGAAAATGGGTTTCATGTTTCCACGGCGGCCTGAGAGATCTGCTTAGCTCCAGTGCAGGTCCAATGGCTTGCCTAAGTGCGTTTAGGGCGTGCCAAAAGTGTGTTGTAGGCAGCTACTCGTGGAGGATTGCCTGGCAGGGGGAATTGGGCTTGCCCAGCCGATGTTGGGTTGGTAGAGGCTTGTTGCATTGGCTCAACCATCGGCTGCTGCAAGACTGCTGGAGCTTGCCTCCCCTTTGTCCACTGCGCAAACTGGTCTTCTGCGATATGCTGGGGGCTTCCTCTCATTTGTTTTGTCAAGACCAATGGCATAGTTGACACTAGCTGGGCCAATATAGGTGGGATCGGCGCCGTCGGCTGTTGAGCCATGCTCAGGTCAGTCCTCAAGGTCCGATATAGAGGGAACTTATTATCAGCTAAGAAGATCGGCCCTTGAGGCTTGTACTGGTGAATAGTACCATCTAGTATCGATTTGACTGTGTTGGTTAATGTGTTCACCAGGACTCCAGATTGATTGATCAGCGCTGAGTGGACCGTGGAGTCGATGCGGTCTTGTAGCGTCGGTGTGGCGCAGCGTGCATCATCTTGAGTCTTGATAGCTTGGGCTGCCGCCGACGTGCTAGCTCCGTCCCCGAAGCTCGACATCATCACCTTGGATTTCTGAATAAGCGTGCCTTGTCGAGTCCTGGAGTATGTCTGCAAATACATGTTCTGGAATTGCTCGACCAATTTCGCCATCTCGGCCGTTTGTTCCTCATTGAGCTGATCGGCGGTAACCGAGACGACGTTTTCTTCTAAGATCTCGCTTTGCTTAGACATCTTGCAGTGAACTTGTTGACGATACGAAGCTTGTGTTCTTCTTTGTCCCACCGGGCGTGCCAAAAGCGTGTTGGCGCAGAATTTCGTCCTGCCAGATGTCAAAACGGGTTCCACGTTTCCACGGCAGCCTGGGAGATCTGCTTAGCTCCAGTGCAGGTCCAATGGCTTGCCTAGGTGCGTTTAGGGCGTGCCAGTTGATTTGATCTGCAATCAACAAGAACAAACAATTAAACCATGTTAGAAAACGATGATCGATCGGCCGACAGGCTGATGTCGCATCGTGAGAGCTCAGCCGATAGGGCAAAGCTATATCGGCCTACTTGAGGTTATAAAGAAATAAGATTAAAAGATAGATCTAATCTCATCGGCCTACACCAATGTGTTGGTGTCAATTTAATGGCATCGGCCGATGAGGGATATGTGAAGTGAATGTGCTAGCTAATACTCTAGTGCAAACCTGTACAAGCTAATCGACCGATACAAACATATTGATCACAGAGAAATCCTGAGAATAATCTGTGACAAACACATTTATATCTGTCGGTCTACTTGTACAAGTGGCAAATAAATATGAAAACATAAAGTAATCACATGTATTAGATAAGACCGGCTGAAACCCCGGCACTATCCTTAATTACGATCGAAAACAGGCTTTGAGTTAGATCTCAAAATAGGACTAAGGTCGATAGCAACTCAAAGTATGAATTGAGAACTAACACAAAGAAAATCAAGCCGTCGATCGCTTTTGGGGATGGTAGATGCCATAGATAATCTAAATGAGCAAGCTAATTTGACCACCGTCGGCAATAAACCCTAAACCAAGTTAACCGCTGGCGAGATAAAATTAGAAAGCCACATCAAGATTATCCAAGACATTGATAAACGACAATCACATCGCCAGGGCTTAACGTGTCTAAAGCGACACGCTAGCCCCGATGATGTAGATCGTCGGGAACGAGTTCTTACCTCTGCTCTAGGGAAGCAAGAACTCGTCGGAAGCTAACCTCTTGCAAGGGTCGGCGATGCGCCGAAAGTAGATTAAATTGAATTGTTGTTGAATTGATTGAGAGAGTTTCTATGTACAGACTACCGGGATATTTATACCCGTGATTTACAACATTGTCCATGTAGGACACGATCTTATCTCTAACTAACAAACAAGTCCTTATGGCAGACTCTGGCCATAGATCATATCGAATCTAATTTAACTTCCTAATTAATAGATACAATTGCCTAAAACCGGGCCTTATCCCTATTTGGCAATCTCCTTGAAGCTTAATTCAAGCCCAAACCGGGCCCACGCTGCCTCCATTAGCCTCCTGCTCCCATCGGCCGATGGCCGCATCGAACCCGCATCGGCCGATATAGCCCCTTTGCTGGTGCTCCACCTAGTCCGATGCGCCGTTGAGTCCAATACGGAACTTGGTCTGACTCCAGCTTGGTCCTTCTTCTTTGCATCGGTTTTCTCTTTCCTCTCCGAGTAGATTACGAAAATCTGCTGTTAACATGGCTGCGCCGCGGCGTGGCGTCGGCTATGGCGCGAGGCGTTATGGCGGCATGCATGGTGGCGGCGGCCGCGCGCGGATACGAGAGAGATCGAGGGAGACATAGAGAAAGAGAGAGAGGAGAGAGGACGAGTGCAAACCTCGGCTGCAGCGCGGCATTGAGGTCGGCGACGACGTACGACAGCGGAGACGATGAAGACAACGGTGGCGGCAGAGGCGGACGATCGGCGGTGAGAAACGGCTAAGTGTGGATCGGGGGAGAAGGCGATGTGCACACCTATTTATAGTCGGGATCTTTAGTCCCGGTTCGTGGAATCAACCGGGACTAATGATCTTATCTTTAGTCCCGGTTTGTGGAACCAACCGGCACTAAAGATTTGGTAGCTACAACCGGACTAAAGATATCTTTAGTCCCGGTTGGTTCCACCAACCGGGACTAAAGGTAATTTCCCGCTGTTTTCAAAACTTCTTTTTGTCCCGGTTATGGTTAACAACTGGGACTAAAGATTAAAACATTTAAATGACATATGCCCGATCTAAATAGTTTAAAATTATTATTAAAAATAAATAATCACATATAATTAACATATGACCTATTTAAATAGTTTAAAATTGCTATTAAATTTTTAAAAATATATAATTAACATATGACCAATTTAGATAGTTTAAATCTGCTATTAGATTTCAATAATAATATATAATTAAAATATAACCGATTTAAATACTATTGAAATAGTAATAATCATATGTATATAACATATGACCTATTTAAATAGTTTAAAATTGCTCTTACATATATAATTGTATTAGTAAAAAACACAAACATTGCATGACCTTCAATACATTATAAATAATTTACATCGTTCATACAACAACCTGTGTCACTGTTTTCCTCCTGTACTTTCTCCTGACTAATGTTTGTTCGCTATGATCGTTGCGTGAGTCAGGGGTGTCCTCCTTTGTTAGGAGGATCCTCGGGTCAACCGTCACCGCGAACAGAGGTTGCCCGTCAAACTGATCGTAATCTTCGTCAGTCTTATCCTCGACTTCGATGATTTTCCTTTTGCCTGGGAGAACCACGTGGCGCTTTGGCTCGTCGGGTCCTTTACCCTTCTTTGGTTTGCTAGACATGTCCTTCACATAGAAAACTTGTGTTACATCATTGACTAGGACGAATGGTTCGTTTGAGTATCCAATCTTAGTTAGGTCAATCGTTGGCATCCCACTGTCATCAATCGTTACGCCTCCACCAGTGAGCCTAATCCACTGGCATCGAAACAAAGGTACCTTCAGGGGTCCATAGTCTAGTTCCCATATGTTCTCGATGACACGTAATACTTGCTAGTTGCACCATCGTATCTCATGGTGTCGATACGAATAGCAGTGTTCTGGTTTGTGCTCTTTCCGTCTTGGGCTCTTGTGTAAAATGTATACCCATTGATTTCATATCCTTGGAATGTCGATATCGAGTAAGAAGGCCCCCTCGCCAAGAAGGCTAGTTTTCAGTCAATGGTTTTGGTACCCTTTAGATGTTGTCATAGCCAAGTGGGGAAAGTATCAATGTGATGGCGTGTAATCCATGCGTCGGACTTGCCGATGTTTTTTGAATGAACAATCGCCAGGTGCTCCTCGATGTAAGGAGCCACCAACAAAGATTATTGCAAAACCGTGAAATGTGCTTTACGGAATAAATCGTTGTCCATAGTCATTATTGCTTTCCTTCCAAGAGTCCCTTTTCCCCTTAGTCTCCCCTCCTGGCTTGATTCGGGTACCCCGATTGGATGAAATTCTCCAATAAATTCTACTCAGAACTCAATGACCTCCTCTGTTCCATAACCCTTGGCGATGCTTGCTTCTGGACAAGAACGGTTACGAACATATTTCTTTAGAACGCTCATGTACCTCTCGAAAGGAAACATGTTGTGTAGGTACACAGGACCGAGAATACCGATCTCTTTCACAAGGTTTGTCACATCCTAAAATCCCTAAAATATAAGATTGTCAGTCGAAGAGGTGAGGTCGCCTATCAGTTGGAGTTACCACAGTCATTGGCAGGGGTCCACAATGTGTTTCATGTGTCGCAATTGAAGAAGTGTTTAAGGGTACCTACGGAAAAAGCTAACCCCAAACAGATAAAGATTTAAGAGGTTTTGACCTATATCAAAAAACCAATCCGTATTTTGGAGACGAATGAGAGGAAAACCAGAAGTCGGTTCATTCGATTTTGCAAGGTCCAGTGGAGTAATCACTCGGAGGAAGAAGCTACGTGGGAACGGGAAGATGAACTGAAGTCAGCTCATCCGCACCTTTTCGCCGGTTCCTCCGAATCTCGGAGACGAGATTCTGTTTAAGGGGGGTAGGTTTGTCACATCCTAAAATCCCTAAAATATAAATTGTTGTTTAAAAGGAATTATTAGAAATAATTTTAAAAGCTTAAAACAAAAGATCTAGTTTTAATTTAATAATTTCCAATATAAAAAGGGGCCAGATAAAATTTTGTTAAATACTTCTTTTATTCCTATAGTTCCTGGATTTTTTCGGGATTTATTTGAGCTAAGGAAGTATTTTTAATAAATGAAACATTTTATTAGTAATTATTTAAATTGAAAAAGTAAATAAAACTTTCCTTTTTCTCTTTTCTCTTTTTCGGCCCATCCCCACCTCTCTTCTTGCTGGCCGCGCCCGAAACCACAGCTCTTCTCTTTACCTCAAAAAGTCTACTTTGCCTCCCTTCTTCCTTTTCTTTTTCTTTTTCAGGCCGGCCCTTTTACCCAGAAGTCTGTTTTACCTCCCTGTTGCTGCAGGGTCGTCTTTAACCTCTGTCCAGAGACCTTGCCCGTTGATGCAGTTGTCTCCCCTTCCAAATCCGGTCGCTTCCTTTCTTTCTAGGTTAAATTGATAGAGGGGAAATACTTGTCATATCCTCCTCTTTCCTTTCCCCAAAAAATCAAATCAAATCCTGTAGAAAATCGACTTCGATTCGAACTCTATTCGGATCCTCTCTCTCTTTGGAAACCCTAAACTTTCTCGATTTTTTTCCCGTCGATGTGGGTTCGATCCCGTCCTCCCAAGCCTATAAATAGGTCCCCCTAGTCCTCCTCTAGCCGCCGCCACCCTCACCCTAGCTCGCAGCCACCGGTAGAGCTGCCGCCGCTCGAGCTCTTGCACCGCCACCGTCGACGCGGGTTCGGCCATGCTTTGCCGCTGCTGCAGCCGTCGTCTCCGCGAGCCGTCGCCACCGTTGAGTTCTCACAGAGGAGAGGAACACCGTCCACGCCTTCGCCACTGCTGCAACTCACCGGAGCTACGTCATCATCATCAACCCGTGCTACGCCGTCGTTGCAACCTCGCCATCGTCGTCGTTCGTTGTCGTTTCTCGTCGTGCCGCCATCGATGAGTTCGCTGAGCCGTGCTCTACCCGCTGGTGCCATCCATTAGCGCCGCTTTGCCCTAGTTCGCCGGTAACCGTTGGATCCCGAGTCGCCGTTGGCGATGACGTCATCGTGATGTCATCCGTCATGTCGTTGCCTAGTCGTGTGCCACGTGGTGGACCGTCTCTGCGCATCCAGTCTACCGTAGACCTAAAATGTTGACGCAATAAATCGATTTCCCTTTTCAAAATTAATTCTTTATTGCGTCATAATTCAATTAAAATCTCTGTAAATGATTTAAATTAATTTAAACTTCAATAATTCATATCTAATTCACCGTAACTCGGATTTAGTTGGTTCAAGTCTCTAAATTTTTCTAAAAACAAGATCTACACAAAACAAAATCCACATGTACTGTTGATGCTTGTTAATGTACTATTTTGGTTGATTTTGTTCTTTTCCTTTAGTTTCCAACGTTCTCGAGAGTCTGTCGTTGCAGGAGAAGACTTTGAAGAGTTCGAAGACCAGCAAGGCAAGTCACACAGATTCCAAAGTATGCTTTGAGCATATTGAACCCATTTAAAGCTATTGTTTTTATTCAACTGTTGCATTTATTTTTGAATGTTACCGGGTGGGAATAACCTATTGCCTTTGATATGACCCCTTTGTAATTTGATTATCCGTCCTTCGTCACCTGGTTAATAATTGGATTAGCTAGAAATTTATATGGTTTTAGCTAAAGTTATTAGGATGCATAGCCATGCTTAGAAACATTAGCTCATTAATGGGGAGAACTATGCTTCACTATCACTGATTAACATGTAGTTTATGATGGCTAATCGTGCTTGGTTAATTAAATAATTGTAAACTAAAACTTGCTAATGGTGGGTTGTGAGCACATGTTTTTGATGGTCGTGCTCATGACAATTAAGGACCGGTTCGCGAGCTATCGTTGTGAAACATTGACCGTACTAACCACAAGCCAGCATGGGCAACGGCTTTACCCTTGGTATAACATGGTTCTTAGTGGCGCACCAGACTGCGAAATGGTGACAAGTCCATGGGGTCGCTGGGGAGTCCATGCCTTTGGTTCTAAGGGGGTGATTATGATCCAGGAATGGTGCACTACTCTGCGTTGTGTTATGTTGGGGGTACTGTCACAGTCTCTATTCAGGTACTTTTCCAGTATCGGGACACATGGTTGACATGATGTTGAGGCTGTGTCTTGTGGGTACAGTAGTATACCTCTGGCCAGAGTAAAATTATTTGAATAGCCGTGCCCACGGTTATGGGTGGGTCTAACAATGTTTTTCGTGATTAGTTTCACACCTCTCATTGATAATAAAGATTAGATAACTGCTTAAGACCTGTTTAGCTCCTGGTATGGAATGGTATATTCCTGGTTTGGAGATAGGACTGTGCAGTGGGGTATGGTTGTTCAGAACTGGATGGGCCTATACAGCGGGTATGTTGTATAGCATTGGATTAATATTGTTTAATTAATACTTTACTTGTTTTATAAATTCTGAAATGTTTAATAAATGCTATTTATGCAAATGAGACCATATTATGCCATCCTTTGTTATTCCCTTTGCACTTGCATAATTGCTGTGTGGCTTGTTGAGTATTCCATATACTCACCTTGCAATAATTCATCAGAAGAGGAGTTCTACAGTGATGATGGAGGACTGGAGGAATAGGCTTAATCCTTGTGAAGCTGCTTGCGGAGTGGGGTCGCCTACGCTAATTATTATTTTTTCGCTGCTTAGAACTTTATTGTGTGAGAGGAACTATCTACCTCTGTAATGACTTTTTATTCGCCTATTAAGTAGATAAATAATTGCACTCTATTATCAATTTGTTATTGTGTGCCTCAGTTGATTCCTGGACGAGGGTTTACACATATGTAAGCGTTTGGAATTTTGGATAGAAATTCTGGGCATGACAACTGGGTATCAGAGCCTCCTTGACCCTAGGATAAGCCAAATGGTTACCTTTAGAAGCCCTCTAAAAATATTGAAAAAGTAGAACTGTCCTCGTCTCTTTCTCTTCTAATTAAATCAAACTAATGGCACACGCAGTTTTTGTTTTAATTAATTTTCTTTGTTCCTTGCCAAAATCAATTTATCATCCCCATATTGTTGGTACTGTACATCTATTACCATACTGATGATGCAATCACTTGAATACTTTACTGTACATCTTGCATAATGGTGCCACAGTAGTGTTGACTTAGCATTTTAATAACTCTCTTTTACTTTGTTTTGCTCTAAACTTGTTATTCAAGTTTTTTTTATTTTTTTATTTTATTTTTTAAAAAACAACCTGATCCCTTTTAAGAAAACTTTTCCTCCCACCTTGATTTTCTTCTTTATTCAGATTAATCCAAAACTCGTGCTATTAATTGGATAATTGCCTTAACCCTCTCCTTTCACCTCTTTAGATGTTGCTTCACAGGCCTGAGTACTTGTACGAGGTTGAGGGTTTTGTTCGGGAGTTGCGGATGATGGCCTTCGCCATAGGATTCAAGACTGCCCCTGTTTATGCCCAGATTTCCCATGATCGTAACGAGGAGAAGTGTCGCGTCAAAGTAACCATCACGAGTGATTGCGAGGACATTCCATCGGTGATGTTTGAAGCTAGAGGAGGAAGAAGATATTCACATGCTTGCCAGGAGGTAGCAAGAGTCACCATCAGAGAGCTTTGTGATCTCTATTGCGATCAATTGGTCAATAAGTAAACCCCTTGATTGTGTCTACACCAGATACGTGGATCCTGAAGGAATTGAGGATGACGCTACCTTGCAACATGTGGTGCCATGGATGGAACTCAAGCAGACTTAGAGCTAGCCGCCCAGGACAAAGAAGACCGGAACCGTGTCAAGATTTGCAAGCTGCAGGACAAGATTGATTGTCTGGAGAAGGAGTTGGCTGAACTCAAGGGAGAAGCGCCGCCGCAGAAGCCCAGGATTCGTCTCACCGCAAGGAAGAGAGCCCTCTTTACTCCCCGTTTCTAGCTGGCGCCGAAGATTCGTGTGGTGGAGCACTCTGCCCCGGACCACGTGGATCCAACTGTCATTGTTTTGAGTGATGATGAAGAGGAAGAAGACCCAGAGGAGAACCGTACTCATTCGGTGGTTGAGTGGGGTGCTACTCAAGAAGATGAAGGAGAGCCTTCAGTCCACTCCGATGCCAGGCGGAACTAGACGTCTCATTAGATCGTTGCCTTAGTTCGTTGTGTTAGTTGCTTGCTTAAGTTTTGCTTGTGTGTGTGGGTTTAGCATGCAGTCTACATCATTGGTGGGATGTAGCTTCATGAGTTAACTTTGCTTGTGAGAGTTAAGTTAGGTTGTGAGTTAAGTGGTGAGAGAGTCTTCCACAATCATATGTAATAATACTCAGTACAGATCAATAAAAGTCATGTTAGTAAAAAAATTAATTCCTCGTTCTAAGTGGTTTCCCCTTGTTTCTCTCCTTGTTCTCTTGCCTTCATCAGATGGTGAACACTCGTGCCAGCGGAAGTGGAACCAATAACAATGGAGAAAACCCAACACTTGCTCAGATCTTAGCTCAGCAGACCCAGCTCATGAACCATTTCCGATGTCCTTAAATCAAGTCACCTTGGAGGAGATACCCATCGTGCGGGAATATCCTGATGTGTTCCCTGAAGATCTACCCGGCATGCCACCTATGAGAGATATAGAGTTTAGAATAGACTTGGTACCTGGGACAGCCCCGATCCACAAGAGGCCTTATAGGATGGCAGCTACTGAATTAGCAGAAGTGAAGAGGCAAGTGGACGATTTGCTTCAGAAAGGCCTCATTAGACCTAGTTCATCGCCGTGGGGAGCCCCAGTCATTTTTGTGGAGAAGAAGGACCACACCTAGAGGATGTGCGTGGATTATCGTGCATTGAATGATGTGACCATCAAGAATAAGTATCCTCTACCTAGGATTGATGATTTGTTTGATCAGCTTGAAGGCGCCACAATTTTCTCCAAGATAGATCTGCGTTCAGGATACCATCAACTTAGGATCAAGGAAGAAGACATACCCAAGACAGCTTTTACCACCCGTTATGGGTTGTTTGAGTGTACCGTCATGTCTTTTGGACTTACCAACGCACCCGCTTTCTTCATGAACTTGATGAATAAGGTGTTTATGGAGTATCTGGACAAGTTCGTGGTGGTCTTCATTGATGATATTCTAATCTACTTCAAAACAAAAGAAGAGCATGAAGAACACCTCCGTCTCGCCCTAGAGACAAATAAATGTGTATACTATCGTCATGGTGGGGGTGAGGGAGTTATTCTGTGCTTGTATGTTGATGACATACTCATATTTGGGACAAATCTTGAGGTGATTAATGAGGTTAAATCATTCTAGTCTCAAAATTTCGATATGAAGGATTTGGGAGTAGCTGATGTTATCTTAAACATTAAGCTAATTAGAGGTAAGAATAAGATTACACTCTTACAATCTCATTATGTGGAGAAAATCTTGAGTCGCTTTGGCTACCTTGATGGCAAACCTTCTCCAACTCCTTATGATCCTTGCCTATTACTTTGTAAGAACAAGAGAATTGCTTGGAATCAACTGGAGTACTCCCAAATTATTGGCTCGCTTATGTACCTGGCTAGCGCAGCTAGGCCTGACATCTCCTTTGCTGTGAGCAAGTTGAGCCGGTTTACCTCTAATCCGGGAGATGATCATTAGCCTGCGCTTGAGCGAGTGATGTGCTATCTAAGAGGTACTATGGACTTGGGACTTTACTATTCCGGGTATCCTGCAGTACTTGAGTGATATAGTGATTCAAATTGGATCTCCGATGTTGATGAGATCAAAGCCACTAGTGGATATGTTTTCATACTAGGTGGTGGTGTTGTTTCATGGAGGTCTTGCAAACAGACCATTTTGACGAGGTCAACCATGGAAGCGAAGCTCACGGCACTAAACACTACTATAGTTGAGGCAGAATGGCTATGTGATCTACTAATGGATCTGCCTGTGGTTGAAAAACCGGTGCCGGCTATCCTTATGAATTATGACAATCAAACGGTAATTGTCGAGGTAAACAGTTCTAAGGATAATATGAAATCATCTAGACATGTGAAAAGACGATTGAAGTCTGTCAGGAAATTGAGAAACTCCGAGGTTGTAACATTGGATTACATCCAAACAGCTAGAAACCTGGCAAATCCGTTTACAAAGGGACTATCACGGAATGTTATAGACAATGCATCGAAGGAGATGGGTATGAGACCCATGTGAGTTATACTATGGTGGTAACCCAACCTATGTGATCGGAGATCCCGTGAATTAGGACTTGAGAAAAATAAATCATTAGTTAGCTAGAGAAGAGTATTTTCTAAAACCCTCTCTACGTGAAGATGCATATACTCTCATGAACTGCAAGGCAGGTTGGCTATGCCTTAATGCATTCTGTTGGCTTTAATTAGCAAAGATGCTATCCTGCAGAGCATTCTTGAAAGAACGCACCTATGTGAGCTTGGCTGTTGGTCGTAGTCTATGGAGATTTTGGGTGAATCTTCTAGGAAGCTCACTAAGAGACCAAGGAGTATGACTTATATGCTCCACTCGAGGGGTAGTCTACTGACGGCCTAGTACCAGATAAGACTCTGAGTGAAATTTGCTTACACAAGACTTGCAACTCAAGGTGCAGTCCATTGTTCAAGTTGTGAGTTATTGTAGCTTGGAGTTCTAGGTGGATGTTTAACCTTAATCGGTTTCCATTGAACCACTGGTATATAAATAGTACATTGGAAAAAGGCAAATCTCTGTGGGATTTTGAGATTTGGTGGGGGATTGCTGGAATTGATATATGGGCTAAGGCCCATATGAAGATTAATTCTTTGGAAAATCATAAAAGCCCACCTCATGGGGTGGCATGCATGGGGAGTTTAGTAACACCTTGCCTATTCTAAGAGAGGGAGACCTCCTTATAAGAAAAGATGCTCTCCTAGCCACTTGAGACATGTGTGGTGGAGAGAACTAGAGTAATACATGGGCACGCTCGCTCGCCTGGCCTGGCCAGGTGGCGCGCGTACGTGACATGCGCATGAATGGTTCGCCAAAATTGGTTCCTCACCCTTGCGCAGATGCGGCTTCCTTTTGTAGTTTTGTTTTGTTGCAATTAGGTTTTGTTTTTGGAAACCTAGTTTTTGAAAACACACCGAATAATTCGGTGCGTAGAGTGGCGTGAAGTTCGGATAAGTTACGCGCGACTTATTCAGTTCGGTTACTCATGGTGGAGATCGTGCAGGCATCCTGATCACGCATTCTGATATCTCTCTATATAAACCGAGCCGCCGCTCCGTCGCAACTTGCGTGAAAAAACAATCTAGGGTTTGCCTCCTCCTCTGTATTGCGCCGTCACTCGTAGTCTACTTCGTTTCGTTCGTCGGCGTGCACCGGCGATCGGGAGAGAAGGTCTCCGGAACCTTCGCCCTCGACGTCCTACATCGGGAGAAGGCGGCAATAAGGTTTTTGGGAAGCGCTTCGCGCGACTGCTCGCTAGTCTTCCACGACGGCTCGTCTTCCTCTTTACTCACGTGTTGCGCGTCGTCTTCAACGCACGGTATCACGAGTCCTTTCTGCAGAGCAGCTAGTACAACAAAACCCTCGGTACGTGTTCGTGATGTTTCACATATTCAATCTGTTCCTGTTCTACTGGTTGGTTTATATGTGTAGATCGAATAATGCGATTATGTTAGTTTACATCTGCAATGCTATAATTTATTTATGAAATAAATTAAATCATTATGTGCTTATATTTTCAACAGAAAAAACTCATATGTATCAATTTTAGATGAATCGGCACATATAAGGACATCACCTGTTAGGGATTTAGGGGTTTTGAAGTAGTTGGGCAACACCGCTCTCTGCGACCGAACGCGTCTGTCGCTGATTTGCTCAGCTCAAGCTCGCCGGACTGGGTGAAAATGGAAACGGAGGCCACTGTTGCCGCGAGCCTTGACGTCGTCGGGACAACACCACCATCATCGAGACAACACTGCCGTCGGCAGGACACGGGTGCGCTCGTGTACTGAACCGAGAAAGGAGTGAGAAAGGACGATGTGCGAATAAAATATCGGCTCCACCCCACGTATTGAGTTAAACCTATGTTAACTTAATTATTTTGTTTTCTAAACTCATTTGAGAATTTTGAAATGGTATTTATCCATTAATGTGTATGGACATTATTGTTATTATTGCTAGTATATAAGAAATCTTGAGGCATGCATGCTGGGGTACGCCTAATGCTTGGCCGATCGTCGCCCCTATGCGCGGGCGTACGTATACGGTATACCGCGTGGCCATCCTACTATAGCACCAACCAGTTATGCAGCACGTGCATGCTCAGATGCGTGCCCGCGCACAAGCAGACAAATTTTTATTGAAGTCGGTTTTAAACCTCTCATATGTATCAGTTAAACAGATATCAATTTAACGGAAACTAACGAAGATAGTCATTGGTATCAATACCAATTCTAGAACCAACAACAATAACTTCTCATTGGTGGTGCATCCATTTTTTACTTTTGCATAGGAAAGAAATCCAAAAAAGTATTTTGTATTTTGTTAGACACGTACCACAGCCACACTTCATTTTCCGTAAGTCACATGATGTTTTTAGCTCATATTCACAGAATGTGCCAAGCAAAACTATCGTGGGATCGGCTATCTCTAACGGGCATTAACCCTCATCACTATCGGGTAGGGCCTCCGTCACTGATCAAAGGTCAGTGATGTGAGAAACTATCTCAATCGGACATAAGGCCATCACGGATGAACGTTATCTCAATCGGACCTAACAATACAGCCCGTCACAGATAAGATTGACCAAGAAATACAAGTCAAACCAGGTTGGGTAGAGCCCGTCACGGATGACTAATCTCAATCGGGCAAAATACTCAGCCCGTCACCGATGACTAGCATCGCTAACGGGCTTTACCAAAGAGGCCGTCACCGATAGGTTTGACCCCACCTGTTGATTCAAAATATTCCTGGTTGGGATGACTTATCTCTATCGGGCTTATATTAGGAGCCCGTCAGGAATGACTATATCCCTATCGGGCTTTCTTAGGAGCTCGTCACGTATGATTATCTCTTTCGGGCATTACTAAAATGCCCGTCAGGGATGACGATGTTAGCAAAAAAAATAAAATTCGTTTTTTTGGCTAGCCCCAGGCCTTTGCTAGCCATGCCCGCTGCAAAAAATGACAATCCCAGCAACCCCATTCCCAGCATTCCTGATTCACAGCAAATTCATAAAATTCTCAGCCAATTCACAAAATTCACAGCCAATTCACAGCCAATTCACAGAATTCTCAGCCAATTCACAGCCAATTCACAAAACCGCCAACATGCATGAAAACCTGTAAAACTGAGTTATAAATTGGAACAAGTACATATGTAATTAAGAAATGCAAATATATACAGAAGAACATGCATAATTGTATTACAAAGAATATTTACAAAAATCAAATGTTTGTTGCAAAATCATTTGTTTCCGCTAGGACTTGACTCTAAACATTCCTTTCGACGACAAGAGGTCATCTAGTATGAATTGTGCTATCTCCTCTCTAATGATATTGAAGTTGTTTTCCGGAATTGCCGAAAGTTTTTCCTGCATGCGAGGCGTCAAGTTAGTCTACATAATTGAAAAAGTTAGTATGAATCGTGCTATCTCCTCTCTAATGTATATAAACAACTGAAGCACACACCTCAAGGTCGAGCAATGTCACCTTGTCTGCGAGGCTCCTCATGTTATGGCAGACGTGGAATCCACACTGGTCGCCAACTTGTTGACGCACTGGAAAGTCCTTTTTGTGACCGAGTGTGGGATGCCCTTCCTTATGCCTCCCACCTTTTGCCACGTATTGGTCCCAGGCATCGTTCAAGGCAGCCTCGATCGCCGACCAATCGTATATTTCTTTTTTGATATTGGAGTTAAGGTAGTATAGCAAACTCCACTTCGGCACTATGACCAGGAGAATCCAATGACGACTGCGACATTAATAAATTGCAAGTTAAATACTAAAGCTATACGTGTCGCAGGTTTGACTGTAAATAGGGAACACGCTTACTGTTCAGAGTAGGCACACATAATGAAGTCTTTGTCTTGGCAGGACCATAAGTAGTCCTTGATATATTCTACCATGCTGGCTCGATCGTAATTTATAGTTGTCTCGTTGACGACACTTGGATCGAGCAAAGCAATATGGGGAGCATTACGATGGACATGCTTCCAAGTTAACCTAGAAGCAAGACAAGAATTAGGGTAAGCGTAATACAAGGATAGTTATTACCATATCTCGTATGCAAGAATACTCACAAGGAGTAGCACTTAAGGAGGTTGGTGTCGACCGCTCGCACCCTGTAGAGGTCCCATAGATCTTGAAAGTCTACGGCGATAAAGGCTTCAGGGCCGAGGAACGGCTGTCTATCGTGCTGGCCCGTCATGGAGGTCTCTCTATGCTTCCTCCTTGCGTTGGATCTCTCCATGTAGTGGAGAAGATGCCGCCCTCTTTCTTTTTGTGGAGACTGGGGGGAGGAACGCTCTGCTGCAGACCTCTTGTCCGTCATCCCCAAAATCTGTATCATACTGCAATTGGAGATCTTGATATCCTTTTTCAATGGCAGGAGGGGCAGATATAAGAGCTGGAGGGGGATGTGGCGGCGGCTGCGCCGGACGAGCACTTGGTGCTGGCCTAGGAGTTAAATTTATCTGAATGTTCTGCTTGGGCCATTGGATAAAGGTCCCGCGTGCAGCTCCAAGGGTCAGAACCTCGTCATTTGGTGGGAGCGGGAGAGTGAAGCCAACCCAATCGGGATTCACCATGTCCACTTGAACTTTAGCATTATCAGCTAGCAGCTGCCCCCATGCACTCGGGTCTCTGGCGTGGGCTTGAACGCTAGACCCTCTGCGGCAGGAATTGCAAAGTCCTTTGTCACCCTAACGACTAGGGTGCACGATGTGGGTCCCTGCATTAGATTCATACGTATCTTTATAATATGTAATAATGTACTGTGGTTAGGGGAGAACATATACGTTTTGTGTTGGTTTTACCGTTATATGGTCCACCGCATTGGGGGCTAGTGTTTCTTGTGCCGCCGCCCCAGTAGATGCGCAGCTGCTACGCCTCTGCGTGGGGCTCGTTTCTACTATGGGAGCGGCAGCAGGCTCGCTTTCCCTGAGGCATGCCTCCACCCGAGCCTCCACTTGTAACAACTTGTTATCAAACTCTTCTCGGAGCTCGTTTCTAATCTCATCCCGAAGTTGTGCCTTCAGGCGTGCATATTTCTGCGCCTTTGAAAGCCTGTGCTTCCTGTACTGCCACGCGTATTGGGGAAACCCAAGCTTCCATGGAACATTGGAGCCAATGCCCCTTGTCCGTCCACGGTGTTCTTCGCTTCCCAACGCTTTCGTGAGGACGTCATCCTCGCGTCTTTGTGAGCAGACCTCTTGGGAGGACTGTCTCTCAGTAGTCAGGTCGACCTGCGATGCAGTTAGGACGAATTTATTCAAAAGTACGATACAACCTACCGAAACATAATCTACGTGTGGTACTTACGATTTTCTGGTACACCGCTTGATCTTCGGGATTTGGGAACGTTAGTGTTCCATCACTATTCTTCTTCACCCTCGCCCTTGCCCAGTTCCTTGCTCGGGTGATCGGGATATCACCAAGTACTGGCGGCGTGTTAGATTCAGCAGCAACTTCATCCTCCTTGACCCATTCGTGCTGCTTCCCGGCGTAGCCTCCGGTGCCAAGCCGGTGCGGGTGAACGTTTTTTGCCTGCAACCTCCTATAGGCCTCGCTTTTTTCCCGAGACTCAGGGGTTGACTTTGCGGCATGGAACTCTTCCCACACGACCCGTGAGATGAACGGGTACTTCCCGAATGGTTCTGGCTGGGCGGCGTTGAGGACGTACTCGGTGACCAACGTGGTCTTGAAATTTTTCCACAAGTTGCCCATCTTGCGGATAGCCTGTCGCTTGAGTCTTGCCTCGGCCTCTGGGGGGTATTCGAAGATTTCCTTGAACTGCTTCCAGGCCTCATCTTTTTCTTCTTGTGGGACCAGATCGATGTGGTCCTTCAATATGGTGAAGTTCCGCCTACCAATCAGTTGTATTTAATAATGATATTTAAGTTATAAAATCATTTATAATTAACTTGTACCTGATTTAAAATTGCTATTACATTTTTAGATTGTGTAAAATTTCTGTTAAATTAAAATATGCCTTATTAAATTAGTTTAAAATTGCCATTAAATTTTACAAAATTATTATAATTAACTTGTACCCGATTTAAAATTGCTATTACATTTTTAGATTGTGTAAAATTTCTGTTAAATTAAAATATGCCTTACTAAATTAGTTTAAAATTGTCATTAAATTTTAAAAAATTATTATAATTAACCTATGCCTTATTTAAACAGTGTAAATTTGCTATTAAATTTTAAAACACACATGAATTTAAAATATGCAGATCATTAGGCGCCGGTACAAAATACTTCATTACTTATATCTATTTGCAATTTACAGTACTACGAAGACTCTGTTTACAAGGATATGCCTTCCGAATGGTCAGAACGAGCGTATGCCACTTCGTCTTCGGGATCATCGTCAAGGTCGATCTGAGGTCTCACATGAAGATTCTGGTTATATTCTTCCTCATTGACGACGTTGTCAATCCCAACAATTCTTCGTTTGCCATCCCTAACGACGTGCAGCTTCTTGTTAGCGGGGTCTTGTATATAGAAAATCTGCTCGACTTGCTTCGCTAGGATGAACGGTTTGTCCGCGTATCCAACCTTGGCTAGGTCCACTAAAGTGAATCCTTCCCTGTCGACTTTTACTCTAGTGCGGATATTCACCCAGCTGCAACGAAACAAAGGGACTTTGAAGCTCCTGTAGTTCATCTCCCATATCTGCTCTATGCGGCCATAGTATGTGTTCGATCCAGCTTGATCCTGATTTGCATCTATACGGACTCCACTATTCTGCACTATACTTTTGTCATCTTGTTTGACGGTGTAGAATGTGTATCCATTGATATCGTACCCTTGCCATGTGTCGACATCCCAGCTTGGGCCCCTTGCCAACCTTCGTATTATCTCACTTGGGCCATCGGTACTCCGTGCGATACGATTCTTGAACCATTCGTTGAAGCGAGTACTATGTTTTCTGTTGATCCACGTATCTGATCGACCCATGTTCTCCTGTCGGACCTTCACTAGATGCTCCTCAAAGTATGGAGTTACTTCGGCCATATGTTGTAGCACAGCGAAATGAGCCTGTGCATAGGATGCCTGATCGGGTACAATTCTTTTTCTGCCTGTTGTGCCAAGGCTTGCCAACCTTCCTTTGTAGCGAGACGCAGGAACTACGATAGGATCAGTCTCGGCCATGTAATCGATGCAGAACTCAATAACCTCCTCCGTTGTGTACCCTTCAATGATGCTTCCCTCCGGTTTTGCTCTATTTCGAACGTACGACTTAAGAACTCCCATATACCTCTCAAACGGGTATATCTCCCTTAGAAAAGCTGGACCACATAGTTTTGTTTTCTTCACTAGATGAACAGGGAGATGAACCATGATATCGAAGAAAGACAGTGGAAAATACATCTCCAAGTGACACAAGGTACTAACAATATCAGCCTGCATCTTATCTAGATCTTCGGGATCTATAATCTTCTGACCGATTGCATTGAAGAAAGCACAGAGCCGTTGGATCGTGTGACGGACTTTGGGGGGTAGAATGCCTCTGATAGCAACTGGCAAGATCTGTGTGATTAGCACATGGCAATCGTGAGACTTTATTCCAACCAGTTTTAGATCCTCCAATTTAACGTACTTACTGATCCTTGCTGAATAGCCCGAAGGAACCTTAATATCAACCAGACATGATAGCATTGCGATCTTCTCATCCTTCGACAATGTGTGGCAAGGTGGTGGGAGGTACACTCTGCCTGTCTCTTCGTCTGTAACAGGCTGAAGCTCACTGCGAATGTTTAATTCTTGCAGATCTAGGCGAGCATTCAACCCGTCCTTTGTCTTTCCAGGCATATTAAGTAGTAGCCCGAGCAAACTATCGCAGCAGTTCTTCTCTACATGCATTAGATCAATGCAATGCCGGACCTCAAGGTCTTTCCAGTATGGTAGCCGCCAAAATATGAATTTTTTCTTCCACATACCCTTATCATTTCTCTTGCCACGTTTTCTTTTCTTCCCAAACTCGTTAGTTATGTCTTTGACCATGTCGTGGACTTCGTCTCCAGACAAATCCTTGGGAGCAGCTCCAAGTTCTCTCCGACCGTTGAAAATTTTCTTCTTTCTTCTAAAGGCGTGGCGTAGCGGGAGCCATCTACTATGACCCATGTAAACCATCTTTCTTGATTTCTTCAGCCATCTACTGCGTGTATGTTCCATACAATCAGAGCAAGCTTTCTTTCCTTTCACGGTTTGTCCGGAAAGATTACCTAGTGGAGGATAGTCGTTAATGGTGCAGAACAATAGAACTCGTAGCTTGAAGTTATCCTGACCGTATGCATCCCATGTTTCGACACCTTCTTTTCAAAGAATCTCAAGATCATCGATAACAGGCTCCAAGAACACATCGATATCATTGCCCGGTTGTTTTGGACCTTGGATTAACAAGCACAACATAATATATTTTCTTTTGAAGCACAACCATGGTGGGAGGTTATAGTTCGCAATAAGAACTAGCCAAGTGCTGTGAGAACTGCTCATATCTCCGAAAGGACTCATGCCATCCGTACATAGACATATCCTCATGTTTCTGGTATCAGTAGCAAAGTCTTTGTGCATTCGATCGATATTCCTCCATTGAATCGAATCCGCAGGGTGCCTTAGCAAACCGTCGTTCCTTCTATCTTCGGCATGCCAACGCACTAACTTTGCTTCCTTGGGGTTGGCAAATATTCTCTTGAAGCGATCAATGATAGGTAGATACCACACAACCTTCGCCGGACCACCCCGCTTTGACTTCTTTCCCTCCCCGCACTTTTCTTTCACTTGTATCGAAAAGCCTTGTACACAGGACAAGCATCTAGGTCCACATATTGCTTGTGGTACAATATGCAGTCGTTTGGACAAGCGTGAATTCTATGGACCTCTAACCCCAGCGGACACAGAACCTGCTTTGCTTCATATGTCGTCTCGGGCAATGTGTTCTCTTCAGGAAGCATGACCTTCAATATTCCCAAAAGTTCCGTAAAACTCTTGTCTGTCCATCCATTACTTGCCTTCAGCTTCATTAGGTCCAAGGTAGCTGACAATTTGGTATGCTTTGCCTTGCATCCGGCGTATAGAGGTGTCTCGGAGTCACTGACCAACCTGTTGAACTTCATGGAATCTCTCTCGTTGTGAGCTTGCTCCTCAACATCACGTAACATCTCTTGCAGCATATTAGGATCCACATCAACCATTTCACCGCCCAATGGAGATGGTATAAACATGTCATGCTCATCTTCATTTTCATGATTGTCTGCACCACTTCTGTCTGCAGCTGCACCACTACCGGATTCTTGCTCTCCATGCTTCACCCAACATGTGTAGCCCTTCATGAATCCCCGTTGTATCAAGTGAGAGTGTACCTCCTCTCCGCTAAACATAATATCATTCTTGCAATCTCTACATGGACAACACATGTGTTTGCTATTTCTTCTTCTCCTATCCTCCTCCGCAACATTCATAAAACTTAAAACGCCATCTCTATACTCCTTGTAATGACGTTTTACAGTTGTCGCATTCATCCAACTTCGATCCATCGCTGCAAAATTTAATAAAATATTAGTTAACATACTACTAAATTGAAAAAAATTATTACTACCTTTTTACTTACTTCTAAGATTTTTCTGTTTTTCTTTGGAAAAAAATGACAAAAATTCGCCCCCTTCAACCTCCCACCAAAATAGTGAATAGTGGGATAACTTCAGACAACAGTCGGGTGGTCTATTTATAGTGGGCGAAATATATCTCAATCGGGCCAATGAACCGACATCTCTAACGGGCGCACAGTTATCTCTAACGGGCATCAACAAAAAGCCCGACACAGATATGAGTCATCGGTGACGGGCTTTAAATCACATCTCAATCGGGCCATAATTGTAGCCCGTCACCGATGACTCATATCTCTGACGGGCTCTCTAGATGGGCCCGATTGAGATACGAGTCATCGGTGACGGGCTTTAAAGCCATCTCAATCGGGCCATATTTGGAGCCCGTCACCGATGATCATCATCTCTGACGGGCTCTGTAGACGAGCCCGATTGAGATATGCTAGGTCATCTCAATCGGGCCTAAAGCTGAGCCCGTCATAGATGAGTGTCATCGGTGACGGGCTATGTGTACTTGGGCCTGGAGTATGACTGCACGAGTACATCTACAACGGCGCAAATTTAGGCCCGATTGAGATGACTTGGTTCTGACGGCCCAATAGTCCAGGCATATGAGGGCCCGTCAGAGATAAGAGGATCTGTACTAGTGCAAGGTTTGAGAACCCAAGACCTCTCTCTACATCCGAAACCTTCTTGTCATCTGAACTTATAATTTATATTTAACACCATAGATGAGTTTAAATACAAATTTTGTTAACTGTAAAATTGTAGATCCTATCTAGATATACAACTTTTATATAGGTTTTTTCTCCGTCCAAGATCGTTTAGAAATTTTAAAAATTCACTTATTTAAATAGATCTAAGACTTTATAATATATTTTCGGACATCCAAACTACCTCAAATCAAAATATCATTAACTACAAAATTGTAGATCTCATGGAATTATACAAATTTCATATAAATTTTATCTTCATCCGACTTCTTATGAAAAAGTTAGGTAAAAACACACATATATGAGTTGTAGTATCATGGGTGTTGTTTTAATTGTAAATCAGCACCTATGGACCCATAGATGCTGGTTTTTGTTATGAAGAGGCGCATATGTGATGCCATATATGTTAGTTTATGATAAAAACTGGTACTTAATAGATATCGGTTTGTTATAAGAACCGACACTAATATATAGGAACAGGCATCTACGTATGATTTGGGGTCCTATTGATATCGGTTTTTGTTATGTACGGTACCAATAAATTGTTATAGGTATTGATTTTTAATTTTATCCTAATAAAAAATGAAAACATTTCATAGGTGCAAACCAACACCTATACTTTATGTGGTGTCTTGTAGTAGTGGGCTTGTGGTGGCATCT
Source organism: Oryza officinalis (assembly GCA_008326285.1). Taxonomy (NCBI): domain Eukaryota; kingdom Viridiplantae; phylum Streptophyta; class Magnoliopsida; order Poales; family Poaceae; genus Oryza; species Oryza officinalis. Next base: position 39,869,745 of record BDMV01000007.1, read on the forward strand.
GACCACGCGATATACGTGCATTTGCTGGCTCGCGGCGTTGACAGTTAGTAACACGCAGACAGGGGCGGATCTAGCGTGGGTGCTGGGGGGACTCAAGTTCTCCCTATCCCGTTGGATCACCATTGATAGAAGAGGAGAGAGAAGGAGAAAAAGAGGGAGAGAAAGAGGAGAAGGGGGCTAAAGGAGGAAGAGGGAGATGAGTCCCCTCTAAAATGTTTTTCTGGATCCGCCCCTGCACGCAGAGGTACGTATATGTCAACTGGTATAAATAAGTCGTATACGATTGAAACTAATAAACGTGACATGATTCGATGGGAAAGTAAAAATAAGTCACAGTAACTTCAATGACATTTATTTAACATGTTAAAATATATAAGGTATATATGGTTTTCCAATCTACGGTGGAGATCTTATGATCACCCGATCGGCATTTTGGTTAACGTGCAAGATACTAGAAAGTGTTTAATTAAAAAACTCCCTCATCTTAAAATAAGTTTATTTTCATCTCTCCCACATGTACTAATATAAAAGTAATGAAAATTGAAATGCCTTTTACTTTTTCAAATATTTATGTAATTATCTTTCACTTTATCATAAAGTCGTGATGTATTTGCCCATTTTCAAAAACTCGAACACATATGTTTGCTTAAAAGATTATTCTATTTTGGAGAAAAAGAAAGACAAAAATAAACTTATTTTTAGACGAAGGGAGTAGGTTGGTATAGACAAGGTTGTAACGGTGAACATTTAGATTGTAATCAATCAAGTTGAAGTTGTGTGTGTGTAGATACTATACTACAGATGGGGTGTAGTATAATACAGCACAACCACTGCCCACCCTCCCACCTTGCGCCCTGCCCCCTCCCCTATGTTGCAGTAATTTTGTTACTACCAACTGTACAAGTTATTTATACTACTCAGTGGCCCCACTACATAAAAATGTCCCTCATTTCTTCCCCCTCACCCTCCATTTTATTGGATCTAGGCCGATGGCGCGGCTACTCCGGTAGCGATGGAGGGGATCCGATGGTTCGGAGCAAGGAGGGAAGGTGAGGAGCCCCGGCCATCCTTCATGCATGGCGCTCGCTGGTCGCCGCCATCCTCTGCGTGACAGACCGACCTCATCCCCACCCTCTCCACGTCCTCATCCACCAGCCTCTCTCCTTTTTTTTACAAATTTTTGGCCGTGGATGGCGAGCAGTAGTGGGGAGCACTGGCGGCGTAGCTACTCCGGTAGCGGTGGAGGGGATCCAGCAGTTCAGAGCCAGGCGGCGAGGTGAGGAGTTCGGCAGCAGGTGGCAATCGTGTGCCGGGTGGCCATCCCATACATCGTGCGAAGTTGTGAGGATTACTTCCCGCTCTGTTTAGCTCTTCGTAGTTATTAGGATTCTTTTCAACCCATTGCTCCATAAGACTTTAGCTGATTCACCCAAAAATGTTTCTTAATAAGTTATCATATCCTCCACCTTATTCCTTATATTGTGCTGATTTTGTATATATTTTTAAACTATTAATCCCTTCCAAATACTAATGATATTTGGCCAGTCTATGAGATCATGTGCTGCTAGATTTAGTATAGCCCCATCACTTTTTTTATTTTGAAATTTTATTGGTTTCTCAAAATCTCTTCTTTTAGTGCCCATGTGCCTATACTGTCCTGGGATATAATTATATGAATACTCTTCTTTTTCTGGGGGCCATTTTCCTGCTGCCCTGGCTGGTCTTTCTCTTTCTCCTTCATTTTTTACAGAACCCTCTCCATATCTTTTTCTTTTTCCTGTTCCCAATTCTACTTCCATGGCTTCCATTGCATTATCTAGATTATGCAAACCTAACTCATCCAACAAGTCTATAAAATCATTATATTGTCCTGCGTTGTCTTCTTCTTCTTCTATATTCTCTATTTCCTCTATCAGATTATTTTCTTCTTCGTAACTTTCTAGTAATAATTTCTCATTTTCTTCCCATTGCTCTTCCTCACTTAATACCTTACCAAACCTTTGATTTTCTTTGTTGTCATCTCTTGGTTCTTTCAACTTTATTTGTTCTATTTTAATTTCTTGGGTTCTGGGGTTTCTATGGTCAAGTTTTTATCTTTTTTTTAGTTTCTTTATCCTGGATAATTCTCTATAGAAGTAAAGTTCCTTATGTCTAATTTTAGGCCATTCACTTTTCATAGAGTTATTATATTCATCTGCTATATCTTTTAATTTATCTTCATAATATTTTATTTCACTTTCATGATCTAATTTTTCTAAAAATTCAGAAATACTATGTCTTCTCTTATCTATAATATTTCTATCAGATGATTCTGTATCCAAATCATCTGAAGCTCTGGACTTATAATTTATAAATCTAATACTAACATTCCCTTTGCTATCTTGGTAACTTATGAAGTTTTCAGGCTGACTCAAAGTTTTACTTTTAATAAATTCACTAATTGGCCATTTTTCTCCTGCTCTTTCTTCAGAGTCTATCGTCAAAGGGCTCATGAATTTTATTCCTTTAGAATGCATTTTTTTCTATCACATCATTTACATTGATTTTGTATTTGGAGGCCTTCTATTAGTCAATCTTCCTATAAATTCTATACTTATTAACAAATTTGTTCCTTTAAATTCTTCGTATCCTTTTGTTTGAAAACTAAAACTCATTTTGTCTATGAATTCTTTTACAGGCATCATTAAGTCAGGCACTATATAGGTTATCAACATGTTTGCATTCATATCGCCTTCTAGATAGCCTAGCGATGCTTTATCTATTGTGTTTCATCTTTTATCTAATAAAGTTATTAATACTTTAGCTCCTAATTTCTTTCTTGTTATCCCTTTGATTCCTATTATATACATACCTTGGTGAATATACTTATATCCTAAATATTTTAATCCATTTTCAAACTCTTTAGCTACTATTTTTAATTCTACTGGTTTTGTTAGAATACTTAATTCTACTTCTCTAGATATTCTATATAACCCATTCTTATTCTCAAAGAATCCCATGCAATATACTTGTTGAGGTCTTATTGCCCTTAAAGTATCTCGTTGATATCTTTCGAGCTGCTTATCTACTTGTGTAATATCTTCCAGCTCATCTATGTCTTCATATTTGTCTTTTTGTTTATCAGAACAACTATCATCTCTGCTTGCTATTCTTTTAAAGAGACTCCTAGATATGTCCATTTTTCTGAATTAATGGCTTGTAAAGATGAGACTATGCCTGATGAAGCCAAAACTATTTCCTTTCCTTGACTAGAGTTGATTTTGTCTAATAATTCTTTAATATAATCACTATACTGTGAAATTTTATTTTGCCTTATCGTATATTCTTTTAACAATTTTAATGTAGTATTTAGCTTATTACTAAGAAAAGAATATTGTTCTACAATTTGCTTTTGTTCTTTATATATGTCTTCAACCTTTTGCTCTAGATCTTCCTGTCTCTTACCCCAATTTATATAGAAATTATATATTAAATCTACAATTAAATTTAGTTGGCTATTATTAGAGTGCCAACTATGTTTTTCAGTATGGCTTAATCTACACCTTATATTGATATTATCTTTGGTATTTATTACCTTTCCAATATTAGTTTCTAAATTTAGCTTCTCTATGATTACCAGGCTCTGATACCACTTTACAACCACTAACCTTTTTTATTAGGACTTAAATGTCTTAAGTGCTTGCTCAAATATTTGAAGTGGTGCAACTATTGTAGGTGCTGAAATACTGTTCATTACTATTCCTAGTGCTGAATTCACTATTATGAGCGTAGAATTACTGTTCATAGTCTTTTTTTGTTACTGTTCACTCAAAATTTTTTCTAAAAATAGGATCTTTGCAGGGTGGCGAATCCAAAAGTAGCCGGTGCTTGATTCAGAAATTTTAAAGTCCTACTCGGTACTAGTTGTATGCCTCACCTATCTGCCTGTTTAAAGAAGCAACTACTTTTAGATATCCCTAGTCATATTTGACCTAGCTAAGAGTTTACCGTCTCCCAGGTAGTTCCACCCGAAGGGAACACTTCTCTATGGATACTGGTTCTCCAAATGCCTATGCAATATGCAGGCTAAAAAACGAGAACAACCGGAGAGGTTTCTCCTATAGGGTCCCTAGAATAAACACTTGTCTAGAACAAACAGAAAGGGATACTTAAAAAAATTAGTTAATATTAAGCAGGTAGGCTTACATACGGTGTCCCTTTCGGGAACCCCGAAGGTAAATACAAACAAGTTCTTCTTACCTTACACAGCGTTATATTACAACTCTTTGCTTCAATATATTATGCAAGGTAGGCTAGAGTGACTACTACTAAGAAAGGTGGAATGGAGGGTGAGAGCGCGCTTGGAAGCTTTGATCTGAATGGTGTCTTCGTTGTTGTGTGTCTTCGGAGTGAAGGTCGAAGTCTTCTTTTATAGAGGCCAGGGGTAGCGTCGCCTGTGCCTCCTGCTTATCTCTTCACTACTGTGGCTTCACGAGAGCAGGCTAAAGTTGAGGCCTTTCCACCGAAAGTTTTATTCTTTATAGGGATATGTTATTCACCGCACCCTATATTGTCCCTTTATGCTTTATAGGGTGTCCTTCTGGGTTCCTTCTTGGGTAGTCTTCTGAATTCTTCATTTATTCTTCGTCTTCTGAATTCTTCGTTTATTCAGACTCTAATTAGGAAATCGGCTCTCTTATTGCTCCTAGTTTCAGCAGTTCTTCTATATGCATGTTAAATTCTTCTATGTCTTTCGGAGTTACTTCTATTAGACTAGTCTTAATAATATATTCTGGGTTTATTATATTAATTTTACACTCGATAGCATTTTTCTCCTAATATTTCATAGAGAGGTTATTCTCGTTTTTAGCCTTCATCTTGCATAGGCGTTTGGAGAACCAGTATGCGTAGAGAAGTGTTCCCTTCAGGTGGAACTGTCTGGGGAGACGATAAACTCTTAGCTAGGTCAAATATGACTAGGGATATCTGAAAGTAGTTGCTTCTTTAAACAGGCAGATAGGTGAGGCATACGACTAGTACCGAGTAGGACTTTAAAATTTCTGAATCAAGCGCCGCCACAGGTTCTTCATACCTTGATCCTATAATTATATAAAGGAGTCATACCTGAAAGTATGTAAGTATGCTATAGATATTTTGATGTTGATACGTGTGTAAGAATTTAAGATGCGGTGAATGACATATCTTAGAGGTACGAAAGCGTGGTGGAACCTTCCCCAAACTCGACAACTTTGAAGTACCCAATCTTGAATCTGAAGAAAGAATTAATGAATATGTGCTTAGTGATAATATAGACAACTATTATATATCAAATTCCAATATAGAGTGCATAGGACTACAAGCATTTGCACCAAATTGGTATAGGGATATTAAGTCTAAGAGGGATATAGAAAAAATTGTTCAAAGATTAGAGGATATCCAAATTATAGGAGAAATTCCTATGAAATATTGGGAGAAAAATGCTATCGAGTGTCAAATTAATATAATAAACCTAGAATTTATTATTAAGACTAGCCCAATAGAAGCAACTCCGAAAGACATAGAATAATTTAAGATGCATATAGAAGAACTGCTAAAACTAGGAGCAATAAGAGAAAGTAGAAGTTCACATAGGTCTGCAGCATTTATAGTAAGAAATCATGCAAAAGAAATTAGAGGTAAATCTAGGATGATCATAAATTATAAAAGACTAAATGATAATACTATAGAAGATGCCTATAATATTCCAAATAAGCAAGAATGGATCAATAGGATATAAGGTAGCAAATATTTCTCGAAATTTAATTTAAAAGCTGGATTTTGGCAAGTAAAAATGGCAGAAGAGTCTATAGAATGGACAGCATTCACCTGTTCCCAGGGACACTATGAATGGCTGGTGATGCCACTAGGATTGAAAAATGCACCTGCCCTATTTCAAAGAAAAATGCAAAATATTTTTAACGATAATCAAGAATTTGTGTTAGTATACATAGATGACTTGTTAGTATTTTCAAAAACTTATAAGGACCATATTGCTCATCTAGAATTATTTTTTAGAAAGGTTGAGCAAAATGGATTAATCCTATCAAAGAAGAAGATAGAAATATGCAAAGAAAAAATTAACTTCCTTGGACATGAAATAGGAGAAGACAAAATTCATTTACAAGAGCATACTGCTAAGAAAAGTTTACAATTTCCTGATTCTATGAATAATAAAAAGAAATTACTATAATTCTTAGGACTTGTAAATTATGCTAGAAATCACATCAATAATTTAGCAAAGCTAGCAGGACCTTTATATGCTAAATTAAGAAAAAATGGTCAGAGATATTTTAATTCTGAAGACATTAAATTAGTAAGATTAATAAAAGAAATGGTGAAAGAACTAAAACCTCTAGAATTACCATTACAAGAGACTTACTTTATCATTGAAACTAATGCATCACAACAAGGTTGGGGTACTATATTAAAGCAAAGACCTACGAAATTTTCCGCTAAATCAGAAGAAAAAATATGTATGTATGCTTCTGGAAGTTATAAATTAAAAACTGTCAATAATACAGACAGAGAGATCATGGCAATAATCAATGCAATCAATGCCTTTAGGCTGTACTTAGAGTTTAAAGAATTCGACGGTTAGAACCGATTGTGAAGCCATTTGTAGGTACTATAATCAGCTTAATAGCAAGAAAAGCTCAACTAGAAGATGGGTTTTATTTGAAGATATTATTATAGGAAATGGCTATAAAGTTATATTTGAACATATTAAGGGGAAAGATAATAATTTTCCTGACATACTTTCTCGTTTACCTGAATTGCAGGTATGAAAAGATCAATGAATTACAGCGAGTCGAATGCTTCACATTTGGAGATAATAACAAGCTCAGAATATTCCCACCAAATTCATATAAATTTAAGCCAAAAGACCATATAATCTTAGATGAAGTTCAAGAATGCATCTTGGATAATTTTTGGTACCAATACAATAATAAAAGGGACGAAAAAGGATATATGTTATCAATATTGAATAGCCTCTCTAAATATTTTCACCTAATAAACGGGTTATTAATGCTAGCTAATGAAGATCATGAAATAATCCAACAGAAGCCTATATATGTCGTATTTGATGGAAAGCTCCCGAGGGTCTACATATCTTTTGAAGAAATTGTGACCCAAAAGATAGATGCTAAATTAATAGGAGAAATATCCTGGAAGAAATATAAGGACATTGATGAAGAACTAAGCCAAGCTAGAAAAATATTAGGAATAAATTATTATCTAGAGCCTGCCGCAAAAGAATATATTCAAAAATACAAAAAAGCTACAGGAAAGAAGGATCCAGAAATACCCATTAAAATGACTATAAAAGAAGAAGAGTTTTTTAAAAGACTCACATGCAAGGAATGCCTAACAGAAGGAGTGGATCCATTAGATGGGGAATATATTGATTGGAAGATAATAGAAAAATTTGAAGAAGCCTTCCCACAATTAAAGAAGGAATTATAGGAAGAAATACTTAAAGAATTAAAACAAGAAATGGATCAGAAATTTAAACAAATAAATAAGGCAGTAGATGAGAAATTAGAAGTTTCTTTTTCTGATTTGGACACAATGGATCTTGGTGGCCATGGGCAACCAGATGAATAGATTTCTTTAAGCTAAATATGTTTTTTAATATATATTGATAAGAAAATATTAAAAATTTGGGCGTGGAAGAAGAATAAACGAAGAATTCAGAAAACGAAGAATTTAGAAGATGAAGAATAAACGAAGAATTCAGAAGAGTACCCAAGAAGGAACCCAGAAGGACACCCTATAAAGCATAAAGGGACAATATAAGGTGTGGTGAATGACATATCCCTGTAAAGAATAAAACTTTCGGTGGAAAGGCCTCAACTTTAGCCTGCTCTCGTGAAGCCACAGTAGCGAAGAGATAAGCAGGAGGCAGAGACGACGTCACCCCTGGCCTCTATAAAAGGAGACTTCGGTCTTCACTCTGAAGACACACAACAACGAAGACGCCATTCAAAGCAAAGCTTCCAAGCTTGCTCTCAGCCTCCATTTCACCTTTCTTAGTAGTAGTCACTCTAGCCTACCTTGCATAATATATTGAAGCAAGGAGTTGTAATATAACGCTATGTAAGGTAAGAAGAACTTGTTTGTATCTACCTTCGGGGTTCCCGAAAGGGAACACCGTATGTAAGCCTACCTGCTTAATATGAAGTAATTTTCTTTAAGTATCCCTGTCTGTTTGTTTTAGACAAGTGTTTAAGTTAGGGACCTTATAGGAGAAACCTCTCCGGTTGTTCTCGTTTTTAGCCTGCATCTTACATAGGCGTTTGGAGAACCAGTATCCGTAGAGAAATGTTCCCTTTGGGTGGAACTGCCTGGGAAGACGGTAAACTCTTAGCTAGGTCAAATATGACTAGGGATATTTGAAAGTAGTTGCTTCTTTAAACAGGTAGATAGGTGAGGCATACGGCTATTACCGAGTAGGACTTTAAAATTTCTGAATCAAGCGCCTGCTGTTTTTGGATTTGCTACCCGGCAAAGATCCTAAAAATTTAAGAAAATTTTTTGAGTGAGCAGTAACCAAAAAAACGACTGTGAATAGTAATTCTGCACTCATAATAAGGAATTTAGCACTAGGAATGTGTGTTTATCTATATGTATCTATACATCTATATGTCTATATGTATCTAAACATATATAAGTCTATATACATCTATATGTATATGTATATCTATATGTATATATTTATATATCCATATGTGTATATATCTATACATGTATATACATATATATACATACATATACGTATATATACATATACATATGTACATACATATACATATACACATATACATACATACACATATATATATATATATATATCTGCATATATATAAATATATATATATGTATGTATGTATGTATGTATATGTATATATGTATATGTATATGTATATATATATCCAACTCGGAGTTGGCTATATGCACCAGCAATCTGCACCATTCATGTGTGTGGATCTCAAAGCTAGGTACATTTGGCCCCACGCAAAATGTACCGACCTGGCTTTGTTCCCTTGCAGTGAGAGCAGGCGATGGTATATAATGCAATTTCAATGACTGAAATGCCCTTTAAATAGTACTGCAGTGCAATTCAACGTGTAGTTTTTTATTTTTATTTTTTGTTTGTTGTTGCATGATTAGTTCATTTCACATGGATGCTCTGATCCTGCAAGCAGTACGTCAGTACATAACGATAGATGTGTCAACATATCTGTTTTTTAATGGAAACTAGTATATTTTCCCTTGCTAAAAATAATGGTATACATCTTCTTGCTAAAAAAATGACAAGGGTATTATTAGTTTGAGGGAAGGTCTGAATTTATAGAGATATATGATTGACATTTCTGAACACGAAATTCACACTTTTCTGGCATGTGGAGATTATGATCTGAATTTATTGTGATGTATCATTTGTATAATGACACCTATGATATAAATTATTACTGCAGTTTGGGATATGTATGGTGTGGAATTGATCGATGAAGAAAAAATTGTGTACCTAAAGGTCAATTTGTTGGCGTCAAAACTCGGAATGTCATGGGAGTTACGGGGTTTTAGAGATATATCAATATCTAAGTGTTGTTTAGTGCCATATTATTTTCTTAATGATGTTTAATGACACATCATTTACAAACCTATCATTTTAAGATTTATTAACTTTTGTTCATTTTAAGATAAAAAAACTTGCCACGAGATATATAATTTGCAAATGTCATTGTATACCTTGAAAATGTAGGGAAATTTCGCTATTCCAACTGCAGGGGAATTCTTATTTTTGTTTTGGATCGTATCAGAGGCTTTTTCTTGTGTGTACCTTCAGAGCGCTTTATAATTTATAATGCGGTAAAGTCTCAATGCAACTGTGTCTTTTTTCCCTCTGCTCTTCATATCTCTGGTTTTTTCTAGTGAATTGTGAATCGGGACCGTATAAACCACGGTCCACATTATTCTCTATAGATATTAATAAAATTAGATTTTAGCATGTTATCAATTAGAAATGATGTCCTATACGTAAGTATGAGTTTTACCTATATATATATATATATATATATATATATATATATATATATATATATATAATCTCTAGTGTTTTTTACAAGTTACATAGACAAGCCACACCTGCAAAATTAGATTTTTAATATGTAGGAGCAGTGAAGAAAATCTAACTAGCATGAAGTGAAAAAATCATGTAAGAGAGGCTAGCTGAGAGGCAAACCTGGAAGGCTAAAAAGTGATGGACGATCACATGAATGAGGCTGGATAAGAGGTTGAGAGAATAAAATGTCGCGTCAAAAATATCAGTAGCATGTTAGCACTTGATCTCTCTGTATGTGTGCACGCATCTTGAAACACTTCAACGGTAGTGATTCCAGGAGCACATAGACGTTGGCTCACATTTGAATATATATATATATATATATATATGTATATAATCTTATTATATATATATAATAAGAATAAAAACACAGTTTATCAGAATCAATTCAGTTTTAAAATTTAGCTCCACGTAAATTTTCAGGGGAAAATTAAGCATGCATGGCTAGCTGGTAGCTGCACCCCCACTTTGGATTTTATATTTTGTTCACTTAAATTTTGAAAAAAATTAGTACATGCAACAATATGAACACTTAAATTGTTGCATAAAAATGACAACTATAGAGTGTGCTATAACATGAGGGGAAAATTGCAAAACAAGCCATTTGAAGTTTGACATTTCACCCCATAAGTTATTTTATTACGAATCTCTACCCCTACCCCCACTAGTGTTGTTGCAAAAACTATCCTGTTGCATACATGCTTAGCCGAATCAACCCATCATCGCTTATGTAGAGCCACCATATTTAAGCTAGCCGAGGCAATCTTGTCCAAGTGCTTATATTAGATTTATTCTTCATGTTCTATTTATCTTTTTTTCATGTAGCAAAACTCAGTGCGATAATGTTTAAGCTTTCATCAACAATTTATTTGTGAAATCTCAGAAAAAGGTGTCAACACTATAGTTTTAGATGTATTAAATTTTATTACAGATCATGTTAATGGCTCATAATTTAAAAAACATGTTGATTCAGTTAAGCACAAGCACATTGTGATGATTTTTGTAACAAAATTGAGTGGGGTGGGCATTTATAACAAAATTGATTTATGGAGTGAAACGTCAAACTTCAAGTGATTTATAGGGTGGTTTTTGCAAATTTACTTAATATGGGCACTTAAAATTTTGAAAAAAACACCGATCACCACATGATTCACATTACAATTAATTAATTACTGAAGATGTAAATTACATAGTGTAACACCAGTACATGTATATTGAGGAGGACATTCCTAACTCGCATATGACCATGGCTACCTTATGTATTCATTAACCGGTGCATGCTTTCTTGTGAGATTTACTAGTTATATATTTGAACAAACATTGTTGTACTATGAGTTTTGTGTGTTCTCGTTTGCAGAGGTACTTGCTTGGACAAAGGAAAAAAGACCAAGCGCAAGAAATACATGGGTGATAAAATAAGTTGATTGGGGACCAAACCAAGACCTTCTCCAAGTCTTACTCTAACATTACTATGTCACTTTTGGTCCAAAGAAAGCAAGAGTTGAAGTTTTACACATTTTGGATTCGGATTCGGGCCTCCTGACAGCATCAACTTCAAACAAACCTAGCCCCTAATCTAGAAGGAATCTCAAGGTCCATGAGTACTTTTTGAAAAAACTATGGAGTCTACTTTCAGATGGTTTTTGTCCCACATCAAAATTCCTATTGGGCTGTCCAAAATCTGCAAAAGAAGCCACATACCTCATCCAGTCCAAGTATGATTTGAGTCTTGGGCCTTATAATTGTGCCGTGGGCTAGGCCTAAGAGGATGTACGCCCTAGAGCAACCCTAGGATGTGTCACTAATCATATTTATTTAGTAGCCGTTCTAGTTTAGAATCGGGCTAGATTATTTCTTCCATAACAATTTCGCCGCTAGTTCGGTTTGTGGAACCCCAACTTTGAGATTTTAATAATTCATCTGCAAATTGAGTTGCAACCTATTTTGTTCTTGTTTGTGTTTTTTGATTCGCATATAGGGATTGGCTTTCTCAGCGAGGTCAATCAGGCAGCGCATGATTGATAACCAAAGTAGACGTGGTGCTGCGATTGCAGGGTTCGGATTGTGTTGATCGGAAGCCGGATCGTGTGTGTCAAGTTTCCGCTAAATCAAGAGTTATCAATACCTATCGGAAGATCAATATCTAGCTCCTCATCATATATTGGACAATATTTATGAATTCTTCATGTTTTTTAACTATCGGTAAAAATATCATATCCAATACTAGAAAGCACGATATGGTCCAACCAGGCATAGTGCATAACTAGCCATAGTGTGGGTTATTAGTTGTGCTTAGGGCATATGTATATGTACTTTTATATATATATATATATATATATATCTTATATATATATATACGTATAAGTATACATATATATATACTTATATAAGTATATATATATACTTATATGTATATATAAGTGTATGTATGTATGTGTGTGTATATATATAGTTCTCCAACCAGCTAATTAAGCAAATAGAAAAAAGTAGAGAACGGAATTCCATCGAGACAACAGGATAAGTTATGAGTAAACCATTATTTCCTATGATTTACATATGTTTTGACTACATGCGAAGGTGAGCCATACTAGACGTGAAGTAGCATGCCTACTTACCTACCGATCTTTGCATATTACTGTACTATAGTGTACTACCGTATACGTAGTAAAGTTTTTTACTATTGTACTAGCTTTTCTCTGGTACTTCATATCATTTTACGCAACCAAAGTCCACACGAGAGACCTGTTTTGACAGTTCTTTGGTATATCTTTTCATACACTAGAGTTAACAGCTTGGACATATATGTGATATTGTATTGTACTGGTGGATATGACACTGCTGGAGAAACCCACTACAGTCCCGGTTCGTAACCGCCTTTAGTCCCAGTTCTCGAACCGAAACTACGAATGCGAGACTAAAGATCGGCATCTTTAGTCCCGGCTGAAATACCCGGGACTAAAGATCATCTTTAGTCCCGGTTGGTGTTACCAACCGGGACTAATGATATTTTTTTTAAAAAAAAACATTTGCTGGTTCTGCCAGCTGCTTGTTTATATAGTATGCATATATCTGTATAAATACATATATATGCATAATATATAATATATATGTACATATAATATGCGTATATATATAATATATGTATTTATATGTATATATATGCAATATGCATATATATATATATATATATGTATAAATACATGTTTTACATATATATATATATATATATATATATATATATATATATATATATATATATATATATATATATATATATATATATATATATCCTACATATGAGCACTCAAGTAAATATATACTTTTATTATCGAAATATACTCACACACATAAGTACATGAATGCATATCTGAATATATATATATTACAATCTTTCGTTAATTATAATGTTCTATTGTATATTACGAAGAAAGCTAAGACATATTATCCATGGGGAGGATGATGAATAGCACTTCCATCGTAGTAGAATTCTCCCGCGGGATCAATTATTTGTTCATTGATAAATCCCATCAGTTGTTCTTGAACAGCCTTGATAAATTCTTCGTTGGAAAGGTTTTCCCTCATGTTAATAATCTATCATTCGAAAAAAATTGAGATATAAGTATATGAAGTCAATAAGAAATCGGGACATAATGTATGAATAATTTTTACGTACTTCCAGATCCCTGTCATTGTTGGATTGCTGTACAAGTGCGTGAGTATATTCGCAGACGTAGTAGCCGCACAAGTTATTCCCCTTCTCCTGTTTTGCACACTTAAGGAGAAACGATGAGAGATTTAATATACTAATTTTTTCTAGAAGCAATGAATGATTAAATAATTTTGGAGCATGTACTCACCGGAAACTTAAATCTCCTACCAAGATTTTCTTTCCAAACCCCGTGGACCAATGTACGGAACTTTGCCCATGCCCTATGTACAGTTGGAAGCTATGATTAAATACCAGAGATCTGCATAGTACCAATAGCGGTGTTCATAATTAATGACGGTTGAATAGATGGTATTACCTGTCTATCACTTCAAAAACCTTAGTGAAAGTAGACTCTGGTTTATCCATTGAGTCATAGACATGGACTTTGCAAAGTTCAAGGTCGAAGAGTAAAAGGACCCAGTGAAATCTGCAAATTGCGTCCGACGATATATATGTGACGTTATGAGTACGGGGAGGAAATTGGTACAAATTTGAAAGACATTTAAAACTCACTCTATGTTGTATGGCAATAGTATGTAGGTCTTGTAATGCTGCTGCACCAGGAAATGAACAATATTGTCTTCTGTATCTTTCTCAAAGTCCCGCATCATTACGTCATTGACTTTGCGAGGGTCCATGAATCCAATATTGAAAATCCCCTGCCTACGGCACTATTGAATCTCCATTATACAAAAGACAAAGGAATTTGCATCAGTCTTATCGTCACATTCTAACCAGGGAATGGTACATAGAAGAAGCTAAGGAACAAAATAAAGTTTCCTAAAACGATACTTACAAAACCCAGCAGCTGAGAATGGAGACGTCGAGAGCGTCTAGTTGGTATACATTGAACACATTCTCGAAGTTCATCCACAGAACATCATATCCTTGGTAGTAGTCTGTGTTTCTTATCCTCGCTCCAAACATTATTTTACCTCTGGATGAATGTTCCATATACCATTGATGGAATCGATGCATTTGTGTTGAGAGACTGTTCACCTCACCAGGCTTGACAAGCGGTTCACCGACTTTAAATTTGTATTTCAAGTCGGCTTCTGTCGCCATGGTTATCGGTGTGTCTCCCACCAGTTGCGCCCTGCTCAGACCCGTCTCTTTCATCCATTGCCTCAGCTCCTCTTCACCAGGTGGTAGCAACGGATCAACCGATTGTTTCCGCTGCTTTCCGAGCTGAGGCACTTCTTTGGCCTTTGCTCTTTGTTTCTTGTACGACTTCGTCACCGACCAGTCATAATCGGAAAGTACAGCCCTCCTAACCGGTTCGCTCATCTTCTGGAAGAACTTCTTAGCAGCCGAATCTATTGGAATCTTCTTTGGTGGTTTCCGTGCCTCGAAGAACGCCTTCACTTCTGCTCGTACGACCTCCTCATTCTCCTCGAGAGTGCGGTCGTACGCCTTTTTCTTGAGAGCGGGGAGTTTTGGCTCGTCAAGTCTTGGCTTCTTTCTTGGTGGTGTGGACTTTGACGGCGCGGGACGAAGTGGGCACGAATTTTTAGGCCGTGCAGGTGGAGCAGACGGTGACGGTGCAGGCGGAGGAGCCGGTGCAGGCGAATAAGAGGTTGCATGCGGAGGAGACTGCGGTGGAGGAGCTGGTGCAGGCGACAGATTGGTTTCAGGCGGAGGAGACTGCGTTGGAGGAGTCGGTGCAGGCGGAGGAGAAGGTGCAGGCGGAGGAGCCGGTGCAGGCGGAGGAGAGGGTGCAGGCGGAGGAGATTGCGGTGGAGGAGCAGGCGGAGGAGACGAAGGAGAAGACGCCGCTGCTCGCCCGGGAAACACGATGTGTCGCTCGCACTATAGTATAATGGCGTGGGCTGTGTCTCCTAGTTTCGTCTCCCCGTCTCCTCCGGGGATGTCCAGCTCGAGATCGTCGAACCCTCGTTCCACCAATTCAACCTCGACCTTTGAGTACCCAGGTGGAATCGGTCTACAATGATATGTCCTCGAAGGGTCCACTGGTATGGCCATGCCCGACGCCACCTTCACGAGAGTCAGGATTACTTAGTAATTAACAGATGCATGCACCACCGGTTATGCAATTTACAAGACACATATCATAAAACTAAGAGCATACCTTGAGTGATATGTTCTTGAAGGGAATGTTGTCACGCCCGGAAAATAGAACTCTACATTCCGAATATGAGTGCACAATTCCTTGTCCCAGGAGGCAAGGTACACATTACAAAGTTGATAAATATCAGAATAAACAAACGGAAGCGTAGATAGAGTACTTTATTACATGGGCGACCAAAGGCCCAACACTGAAAGATAAACGAATAAAAAGGCGGCAGCTACGACGGACCACCACAGGCACTTCGACGTCAGGCACGAGCTAGACACCAAAGTCTTCGACTTCAAAGTACTCCTCTGCTGGAAAGGGGAAAAAGGAGCAAGGCTGAGTACAACCACCGTACTCAGCAAGCCATGCCGGGAAAAATGCAAATATAATGCTAGGGAGTACAAAGGATTCATATATAGGGATATTTTGCATAAAACCAGCATTTCAAAACATTTAAATATTTAAAGGCATTTTTAAACCAACACGAACCTATCTCTAGTCAAAATTATCATCAAGCCGCGCACCGACGCGATCTTGCCTTATCCTAGGTCAACAAGTACTAACTCCAGTTATTTTAGTTTTAAACAGAATCAAATTCTAACTTGGGTACATTGCTCAGCTTGCCCATAACCGAGGGCGCGGCTATTCGAATAGTTTAAACTCTGATCAGAGGTGTACATCTTTACCCACCAGACATGTCTTCCTCACGTGTTGCGACGTGCCACATGCCACCACGACATACGGACGAAAGCCATGACATAACCTGCCGCCTAGTATTGCCATAAGCGAAAAAGACCGACATAGACTTCCCCCGCTAGGCGCCCTGGGTTGAGCGGACAGACTATGCCCCCGGGCGTACTGCCAGAGACGTCGACCCCACCAAGGGCTTCATTCATCCCTATCCGTGTCTTTTTGCTCATGGCCGTCCTAGACGACAAGTTAAGCCTTACCCATTAGACAAGTGGTAATACGGAATATGCCTTGCAACAGAGGCCCGAAGACCGGTCCTTATGACGGCCGAGGTGCGACTAACAAAACCAAGCACCCCGAGCCCAGCCGAAAACAAGTTTGGGGAAATTTTGAAGGGGAAACATCACTTCATGGCTAAACAGCCATTAAACCAAAATTACCATTATTTATAAATTATTCACAATTCTAATTATTAAAAATTAACTCTAATTGTTTCTATGTAAGCAAGGCTAAGCATATTCCTAAAGTTTCTAGTAAGCACCACATAAATAAAGTCCTCACTAGTTTTATTTTTCCTAGGGTTATCAAGGATCATAATAATACAAATAGTAAGGTCGTAACAAGGGAAATCGGTAAGGCTAAATAAAACGGTAATAATCGCGGGAATTTTATAAAGCGAAATGCAATAATTTAAATAAACATAATTTTGTAAACTGGGATAGCAATATGATCAAAATGACACGACTTGCCTTGCTCGCTACCAAAGTCTTCCGCGTCAACCTCGAGAAAAAGCGGCTCTTCCGGATCTGCAGCGTCGACACGACATACGCAAAGGAAAAAGGCCAAAAATAAATAAAAACCATATAAGATGCATGAACAAAGCATAAAAATAGGTTCGTTACTGTTTAAGGAAAAATTAGCAATTTGAACGGGTCGATTCCGAGTTCAAATAGTCGAGATACGACAATTTGAATTTTAAGTGTTGTTTGAATGGCATATTACAAATGTGCTAATTAATATTTTTTTTCCTCTCTTTTTTTTTTACAGAGAGAACAGAAGAGACAGAGAGAGGGAGACAGTGAGGAGGAAGAAGGAGACAAAGAAAGAGAAGGAGTAGGGAGGGAGAGAGATGGCAGTGAGGGCGGCGGCAAGGCTCACCAGAGCTGCGGGAACGGCGAGGGGACGTCGACGACAAGTTTGGCGGCGAGGAACAGTGGCGGCCGGAGTTGTGACGGCAACTGCGCAAGACAACAGCGGCGCGGCGGCTCGGGAGAGCGGAAGAGGAGGGTGGCGGCGTGTGGGGAGGAAGGAGGAGGCCGAGGGCTGCCTTTTATAGGCCGGAGGGAAGGGAGACGGGCGCCAGGGAGAGGGATCGACGCCGGCCATGTTGGAGCTCACCCTTGATGAGAACCTTCAAAATCCACCACAAAATAATGCCGAATCGAGCGGGATTTGTTTGGGGAAATGATGAGGAGGAGGTGAGGAATCCATTTTCGCAGTTATTTTGGAGGGGAATCGATCGGGGAGGGAGATCAAACGGTGGCTGCGTGCAACTGTTCGTGGGAGAGAGAGAAAGGAACGGTCAGGAGGTTGAAGAAGCTACTGTAGCGAGGGAGGCGAATCAGACTTTTCCTTTTTTTTTCTTTTTTGGGCTGGATTAAGGGGGAGGATAAACAGACTTCACCAGGAAAGAAGAGGGGCTGCTGGCTCAGGTTGGGCCGGCGGGGAGAGAGAGAGGAATTGGGCCGGATTTGGCCCAGAGCCAAGGAAGGGATTTCAATTTCTTTTTCTTTTTTAGAAAATCTGAGAAATGTTTTTGTTGCATTAAAAATATTTACGGTGCTCTGAAAATTCAAGTAAAAATTGTTTAAATATTTTGAAGCATGAGGAATTCAACAAAAATTCCCACACACCGGTTCGAGTTGAATCTTGGGGATTTTTAATTGTTGAAGGCTAAATTAGATTTTTACAATTTCTAAAAAGAAATTAGACGGTGAAATTTTAAGGTGATTTTCAGGGCGCGACAAACCTACCCCCCTTACGGAGAATCTCGACCCCGAGATTCGGTAGCACTACTGAAGAGATGGGGATGTGCTGACTTCAACTCGTCTTCACGCTCCCAGGTGGCTTCTTCTTCGGAATGGTTGCTCCACTGAACCTTGCAAAAACGAATGACTCGACTGCGTGTATGTCTTTCTGAGGTGTCCAAGATTTTGATTGGCTTCTCCACATAGGTTAAACCTTCTTGGATCTCGATCTGCGCAGGATCAGCTTGTTCTGTTGGCACCCGAAGACATTTCTTGAGTTGGGAAACATGGAACACGTCGTGGACACTTCCCAATGAAACGAGCAAGTCGAGCTGATAGGCAACTTCTCCTCTTCTGCTCAAGATCTTGTATGGTCCAACATATCTCGGTGCAAGTTTCCCTTTCGTGTTGAACCTTCTGACCCCTCTAAGCGGAGTGACTCGTAAATACACATAATCACCGGCTTCGAAAGTAAGATCTCGGCGACAGTTGTCTGCATAGCTCTTCTGTCTAGACTGAGCTACTTTCAAGTTTTTCTGGATGATCTTAACTTTTTCCTCAGCTTCTCTAAGAATATCTGCTCCAAAAACTTGTCGTTCTCCTGTCTGATCCCAAAGGAGCGGTGTTCTACACTTTCGGCCATACAAGGCTTCGTACGGTGCCATTTGTAGACTGGACTGATAGCTGTTGTTGTATGAAAATTCTGCATAAGGGAGACTCTTATCCCAAGTTTTCCCAAAATCAAGGACACAAGCTCGAAGCATGTCTTCAAGGATCTGATTGGTTCGTTCTGTCTGACCGTCTGTTTGTGGGTGATAAGCAGTACTGAAATTCAACCGTGTTCCTAATTCCTCTTGCAACTTCTGCCAAAACTTGGAGGTAAACTGACTACCTCGGTCAGACACGATCTTCTTCGGAACACCATGTAGACAAACAATGCGAGCAAAATATAGTTTTGCCAATTTGCTGCCTGAGTAAGTAGTCTTGACTGGAATGAAATGTGCCACTTTTGTCAGTCTATCGACGACTACCCAAATTGAGTCATAACCACATTGGGTTCGAGGAAGACCGGCAATAAAATCCATTCCAATCTCCTCCCATTTCCATTCCGGAATCTGGAGCGGTTGGAGCAATCCTGCTAGTCTCTGGTGTTCTGCTTTGATTCGTTGACACACATCACACAAGGCCACAAATTCAGCTATCTCACGCTTCATGCTGACCCACCAATACTTGTCTTTCAAGTCTAGGTACATCTTGGTACTGCCCGGGTGGATGGAGTACTGACTTTCATGTGCTTCTTGTAGTATTAACTTCTTAATTTCTGGAATGTTTGGTACGCAAATACGATCTCCATTCCAGACTGCTCCATGTTCATCCTCAACCAAACCAATTGCCTTTCCTCTCCTCATATTTTTCCTGAGTTCTTTAATATCGGTGTCATCTTTTTGGGCTTCACGAATTTGATCAAGTAACAAGGGTTTAGCTTCCAGGGTTGCCAGAAAACCTCGATTGACGATGCCAAGATTCAAAGATTCTATCTCCTTGCAAAGAACAGAAGAACACTGATCGAGATGAGTTGCGTTGCAGTAGCTTTTTCTACTCAAAGCATCAGCCACAACGTTGGCTTTCCCAGGGTGGTAGTGAATTCCCACATCATAATCCTTGATTAATTCCAACCATCTTCTTTGGCGAAGGTTTAGATCCGGCTGAGTGAAAATATACTTCAAGCTCTTATGGTCGGTGTATAGTTCACAGCGATTTCCAATGAGATAATGACGCCAAATTTTCAAAGCATGCACTACGGCTGCCAACTCGAGATCATGGGTGGGGTAGTTGTTTTCATGAGGACGTAACTGTTGGGATGCATAAGCCACCACATGTCCTTCTTGCATTAAAACACAACCCAAACCTTGACGGGACGCATCACAATACACTTGAAAATCTTTGTTAATATCCGGCAGAACCAAAACCGGAGAGGACACCAATTTGTTTTTGAGCAATTGAAATGCCTTCTCGCAGTGTGGGGTCCACACGAACTTTTCTTCCTTCTTCAACAACTGAGTCATTGGTCTAGCTATCTTCGAGAAGTTTTCAATGAACCGGCGGTAATACCCTGCCAATCCAAGGAAGCTGCGAACTTGAGTGACTGTCTTGGGTTGACTCCACTTGGTGACTGATTCAACTGTGTTAGGGTCCACTGCCACACCTTGCGCAGATATGACATGGCCTAAAAACTTTACTTCTGACAACCAAAACTCACATTTACTGAACTTGGCATACAATTGATGCACCCTGAGTTTCTCCAGAGTTAGACGCAAGTGTTGTTCATGCTCTTCTTTTGTCTTGGAATAAATTAGTATGTCATCGATGAAGACAACCACGAACTTATCTAGATATTCCATGAATACTTTGTTCATCAGGTTCATGAAAAAGGTAGGAGCATTGGTCAATCCGAATGACATTACTGTACATTCATATAGACCATATCTGGTGGTGAAGGATGTCTTGGGGATATCTTCTTCGCGGATTCGTAGCTGGTGATATCCGGATCGGAGATCAATCTTGGAGAATATAGCGGCTCCTTTTAATTGGTCAAACAAATCATCGATTCGAGGCAATGGATATTTGTTCTTGATAGTGACTTCATTGAGGCCATGATAATCGACGCACATCCGCTTGGTTTTGTCTTTCTTCTCAACAAAGATTACCGGTGCTCCCCATGGAGATGTGCTGGGACGAATATACCCCTTCTCCTTCAATTCTTCCACCTGTTTCTTCATTTCAGCCAATTCATTGGCACCCATCCGATACGGTCTTTTGGAGATAGGTGCGGTACCGGGTACCAGATCAATCCGAAACTCGATCTCTCTTTTGGGAGGCATTCCTGGCAAGTCTTCGGTAAACACATCTGCGTACTCTTTGACTATCGGGATTTCTTCAATACAGACCTGATACAGAACTTGCGAACCGGTCAGGGTGGGATGAGCATAGGCAATAACTGGCTGATATGGACCATTGTGCAATGTGACGGTTCTACCGGCACAGTCCAATACCACTTGATGGCGAGTAAGAAAGTTCATTCCAAGGATAACATCCAGATCTTTGGATTCCAGGAGAATGAGATTGGCCAGAAAAGGAATCCCTTGGATTTCTATGGACACGGATGGACTAAATTGCCGAGCGGGCATTTGACCACCAGGGGTAGTAATTATCATAGCATTACTAAGGTTTTCTACCCTCAAATTATTTTGCCCCACAAATTTCCTTGATATGAATGAGTGTGTGGCTCCAGAATCAAATAAAACTGATGCATGAATAGAATTAACCAGAAATGTACGAATGATAACTTCGGGAGCTGCCTGCACTTCCTCTGCAGTGACGTGGTTCACACGTCCCCTGATCATGTTGTTGCGGACTGGAGTCTGACCTTGCGAACGCTTCGACTTTGGACATTTGTTGGCAAAATGCCCCGGCTCATGGCAGTTGAAGCAGAGAAGGATCTTTCCATTGCCATCTTTGCTGGCTGATCCACCTGGTGCTGCTGTTGGAGTGGGACGAGGTGCACGGTTTACCACTTGATTCTGCTGTGGCAATGAAGGCCTGTTGACATACTGCATATGGGGAGCTGAGCGGAACTGTGAGTTGGAGGAAGATCCACCGTGATGAGGAGCGGTGTAACGGAGCTTCTGACTTGGCCCCTGCTGTGCCTTGAAGTTAGCCATGCGACGCTTGAGGCTATCGAGTTCTTTGTTCTTGGCTTCCTGGCGGATAGACTTGTCCACCAAACGCTTAAAATCGACATAGTCACTGGAGATCAGTTGAACTGACAGCTCGGGGTTGAGTCCCGAGAGAAACTTCTCCTGCTTATCCTCATCTTCGCGTACTTCCTCTGGAGCATATCTGGCGAGGCGGTTGAATTCTTGCAGGTACTCTGTCACTGAGCGGTTGCCTTGCTTTAGATCCCGAAACTCTCGCTTCTTTAGAGCCATAACACTAGCTGGCACATGAGACCTTCTGAAGGCGGTGTTGAAACGACCCCAAGTGATAGGCTGATCTGCAGGTTGGGTGGCTTGGAATTGATCCCACCATTCAGAAGCGGGTCCTTGGAGTTGGTGAGCGGCGAAAGCAACTTTTTCTGCATCGGTGCACTGGATTAAGTCAAGCTTCTTGTTGATGGTGTGTAGCCAATCTATAGCATCGACTGGGTTGGAGGTACTGGAGAAGGTGGGTGGGCGAACGCGTAGGAACTCTGCAAGCTTGGACTGCGGTGGTGGAGGTGGAGCGCCGCCAGCAGGCTGGTTCTGGATATGTTGGAGTAGAGCAGCCATCAGGTTGGTTTGCTGGGCTAAGATCTGGGTAAGAAGGGGGTTGTCATGAGGTGGGGGTGGTGGTGGTGGTGGTGGTGGTGCGTTCCCATGATCACTGCCCTCTGCCCTGTCTTCATTAGTGACTGTCCTTCTGGTGTTCACCATCTGACCGAACCAAGCAAGAGAAGGGTAAGGAGACAGAAGAGAAAAGCAGGAGCCAAACTATTAACCCAACTTATTTAGATTTTTATTATACTGATGTTGGTGAGATAGTTCAAGTCTTTAACTCTTGGGCGAAGCTATACCACAACGAGCCGGTATAGGATGAGGGTGGCCGTGACCTCCCATTCTGCCCGGGGAGCGTCATCGTTGCCGGTAGCACGAAGCTTCACTCCCCTGTATTCCACCTCGTTGGAGTAGCCGAGATCAAGGCAAAGGTGACGCAGCTCCAGAACGAAACCCACTTGTCCATATCCATGACGGGTCAGGGTGAGGGCCATCTACAAAATTTTTGAAAATGAACGTTAGTGGCAAATTTTAAAAGAGTAAGTAGGTAAAGACAGAATACAAGTTTTTGTAAATAGGGACAAATTTAGGTAAAATATCTCCTAGGTTTTGTCTCGCTCGTCCTAAGGTCAAAGGGGGCTCTGATACCAACTTGTCACGCCCGGAAAATAGAACTCTACATTCCGATTGTGAGTGCATAATTCCTTGTCCCAGGAGGCAAGGCACACATTACAAAGTTGATAAATATCAGAATAAACAAACGGAAGCATAGATAGAGTACTTTATTACATGGGTGACCAAAGGCCCAACACTGAAAGATAAACGAATAAAAAGGCGGCAGCTACGACGGACCACCACAGGCACTTCGACGTCAGGCACGAGCTAGACACCAAAGTCTTCGACTTCAAAGTACTCCTCTGCTGGAAAGGGGAAAAAGGAGCAAGGCTGAGTACAACCACCTTACTCAGCAAGCCATGCCGGGAAAAATGCAAATATAATGCTAGGGAGTACAAAGGATTCATATGTAGGGATATTTTGCATAAAACCAGCATTTCAAAACATTTAAATATTTAAAGGCATTTTTAAACCAACACGAACCTATCTCTAGTCAAAATTATCATCAAGCCGCGCACCGACGCGATCTTGCCTTATCCTAGGTCAAGAAGTACTAACTCCAGTTATTTTAGTTTTAAACAGAATCAAATTCTAACTTGGGTACATTGCTCAGCTTGCCCATAACCGAGGGCGCGGCTATTCGAATAGTTTAAACTCTGATCAGAGGTGTACATCTTTACCCACCAGACATGTCTTCCTCACGTGTTGCGACGTGCCACATGCCACCACGACATACGGACGAAAGCCATGACATAACCTGCCACCTAGTATTGCCCTAAGCGAAAAAGACCGACATAGACTTCCCCCGCCAGGCGCCCTGGGTCGAGCGGACAGTCTATGCCCCCGGGCGTACTGCCAGAGACGTCGACCCCACCAAGGGCTTCATTCATCCCTATCCGTGTCTTTTTGCTCATGGCCGTCCTAGATGACAAGTTAAGCCTTACCCATTAGACAAGTGGTAGTACGGAATATGCCTTGCAACAGAGGCCCGAAGACCGGTCCTTATGACGGCCGAGGTGCGACTAACAAAACCAAGCAGCCCGAGCCCAGCCAAAAACAAGTTTGGGGAAATTTTGAAGGGGAAACATCACTTCATGGCTAAACAGCCATTAAACCAAAATTACCATTATTTATAAATTATTCACAATTCTAATTATTAAAAATTAACTCTAATTGTTTCTATGTAAGCAAGGCTAAGCATATTCCTAAAGTTTCTAGTAAGCACCACATAAATAAAGTCCTCACTAGTTTTATTTTTCCTAGGGTTATCAAGGATCATAATAATACAAATAGTAAGGTCGTAACAAGGGAAATCGGTAAGGCTAAATAAAACGGTAATAATCGCGGGAATTTTATAAAGCGAAATGCAATAATTTAAATAAACATAATTTTGTAAACTGGGATAGCAATATGATCAAAATGACACGACTTGCCTTGCTCGCTACCAAAGTCTTCCGCGTCAACCTCGAGAAAAAGCGGCTCTTCCGGATCTGCAGCGTCGACACGACATACGCAAAGGAAAAAGGCCAAAAATAAATAAAAACCATATAAGATGCATGAACAAAGCATAAAAATAGGTTCGTTACTGTTTAAGGAAAAATTAGCAATTTGAACGGGTCGATTCCGAGTTCAAATAGTCGAGATACGACAATTTGAATTTTAAGTGCTGTTTGAATGGCATATTACAAATTTGCTAATTAATATTTTTTTCCTCTCTTTTTTTTTACAGAGAGAACTGAAGAGAGAGAGAGGGAGACAGTGAGGAGGAAGAAGGAGACGAAGAAAGAGAAGGAGTAGGGAGGGAGAGAGATGGCAGTGAGGGCGGCGGCAAGGCTCACCAGAGCTGCGGGAACGGCGAGGGGACGTCGACGACGAGTTTGGCGGCGAGGAACAGTGGCGGCCGGAGTTGCGACGGCAACTGCGCAAGACAACAGCGGCGCGGTGGCTCGGGAGAGCGGGAGAGGAGGGTGGCGGCGTGTGGGGAGGAAGGAGGAGGCCGAGGGCTGCCTTTTATAGGCCGGAGGGAAGGGAGACGGGCGCCAGGGAGAGGGATCGATGCCGGCCATGGTGGAGCTCACCCTTGATGAGAACCTTCAAAATCCACCACAAAATAATGCCGAATCGAGCGGGATTTGTTTGGGGAAATGATGAGGAGGAGGTAAGGAATCCATTTTCGTAGTTATTTCGGAGGGGAACCGATCGGGGAGGGAGATCAAACGGTGGCTGCGTGCAACTGTTCGTGGGAGAGAGAGAAAGGAACGGTCAGGAGGTTGAAGAAGCTACTGTAGCGAGGGAGGCGAATCAGACTTTTCCTTTTTTTTTCTTTTTTGGGCTGGATTAAGGGGGAGGATAAACAGACTTCACCAGGAAAGAAGAGGGGCTGCTGGCTCAGGTTGGGCCGGCGGGGAGAGAGAGAGGAATTGGGCCGGATTTGGCCTAGAGCCAAGGAAGGGATTTCAATTTCTTTTTCTTTTTTAGAAAATCTGAGAAATATTTTTGTTGCATTAAAAATATTTACGGTGCTCTGAAAATTCAAGTAAAAATTGTTTAAATATTTTGAAGCATGAGGAATTCAACAAAAATTCCCACACGCCGGTTCGAGTTGAATCTTGAGGATTTTTAATTGTTGAAGGCTAAATTAGATTTTTACAATTTCTAGAAATAAATTAGACGGTGAAATTTTAAGCTGATTTTCAGGGCGCGACAAATGTGCAGCTCACAAGGTGTCCGCCGCGTGATTTCATCTACGGGGTACGATGGGTTTGCCTGAGCTTGCCCTGCTGCACCTTCCATGACTTGTTCTCCTGCCTGCCCTGTAGAGGCACGGCTGCTGCGATTGCCCGAGGGGTTCACCATGATTGGACGGGCATACAGCTGCACCGTCTGCTCGCTCTGTCGTTCCGCAAGGCATTGGTCCACCCGTCGTTCGACCTCCTCTTGCATCCGTATTTCCTGCAGGGCGACCCTCTCCTCGAGATATCTTAATTTGTCCTCGGTATCCCTCTTGCTCCTCATCCGACTCTTGTAAGTGTGGCTAGCCTCTTGAAATCCGTATTTCCATGCAACCACGCCTTTCTCCCGTGTTCGTCCTGGATGCTCGGGATTCTGTAGTGCGAGCGTAAGCTCGTCCTTCTCTCTGTCAGGATGGAATGTTCCCTGAGCAGACGCCTCCACTGCTTCCGTGAGTCGGCTAGCTGCTTCGCGGATCGCATCGCCGAATACAAGGGAGCCATCAGTGGGATCGAGCTTTCCACCATGAGCATAGTACCAATTTCTTGAACGTTCAGGCCAGTTCGTTGTGGCCGGCTCAATACCCTTTCCAATCAAGCCGGCTTCCAGTTCATCCCACTTGGGGATTGCCTTCTTATAGCCACCTGACCCTAGCCGGTGATGGTACTGCTTCTTAGCGGCATTGGCTTTGTTCTTTGCTACTTGCGTTTGCCCGTGCTCGGAAGTCCTGTATGCAACAAACGCATCCCAATGATCCCTCAGCTTCGTTAACTTGTCGAAATCAGGTGTCAGACCCTTCACGACGTATTTCTTGTATAGAGCTGACTTGTACTTCTGGAACTGTTCAGCCATTTTCTTCATCGTCCATTCTTTCAGTCTTGGCTGATCTGCCTCAGGGACCGTGAAGGTCTCGAGCATGGTGGTCCACAGCATTGCTTTCTCCGTATCTGGCAGATAACTTTCATCATCCTCTGCTGTTCTTGTTTGACGCCAATGCACTATGCTAATGGGCACGTGATCCCTCACGACCCAACCACTGTGTCCCACAAACTTACGTAGTATGCCGGCAGGGGCAACTGGTTCGCCGTCTAGGGCCACTTCAGTAATAATATGCCTACCCTCTAGCTTCCTTGCGGCACCCTGTTGTCCGCGTGCCCTCTTTTCTCCAACGGCCGGTTCCCTTTCACTTTCCTGTTGGTTTGTGACCTCGTTTCCCTCCTCGTTGAGGTATTGGTTGGGGTCCTCTGGCTCCTCATCCGCCCAATATTGGCTGCTGCCCTCTGCGATCTCGTCCATGAGGATCTGTTCATTCTCACGATCTGCCATCTGTTTGTAACATTACGAGGTACACATCAACTAACAGTATATTGTTTTACATATAATGACATTGTTGCGAAATACGTACAATGACCAGTTAATTCATTGTTATACATGCATATGTCATATATATATATAGACACACATGAAGGAATTCAAGAAACTTGCCTTCGTTTTGCATGGAGTTATTGGGGCCACTTAAGCTTGAGCGACGACGGGGGTCAGCACCTATTAGAAAAAAAATTAAACAAAAAATTAAAACACTATTAGCAAAATGTAAAAAGATGTGCAATATTATATTTAATATATACAATAAATAGATAGTGACTCAAGATATTGGGTGAACACAAGACCTCGCTCTTTCGAGCGAACCAGTACCATCGTACGTTCGTTTGTTCGTTCGGTCGCTCGTTCGTTCCAAACTTTTCTACACCGTCCACGTTGCATACACTAGTCTACTCCTTTAATTTATTGTACTCTCTCCTGCTCTGTAATACTTGACGTTTTAAGTAATAACATGACCTATAAAATATATCTTTAATATACACAATAAATAGATAGTGACTCAAGATATTGGGTGAACACAAGACCTCGCTCTTTCATGCTACAAACGGATAATTTTCATAACAAATTTTCTCTTGACTCCCCATGTATAGGAATCAAGACAAAATTTGTCTTGAAAAATCTCCGTTTCTGTTTAGTCATGAAAGACCGAGTGCTTGTGTTCAGCCAATATCCTGAACCAGTACCTACTTCGAACGAGCGAACTTCGAGCGAACCAGTACAATAAACCCTAAACCCCTAAACCCTAAACCCTACACCCTAAACCCCTAAACCCTAAACCCTAAACCCTAAACCCTAAACCCTAAACCCTAGTTTCTTTAAAGTTATTGATCTCAACCTTATTCGAAATGAAATGTTAAGAATTATGTAATTGGAGGGAGTACACTTGTACCTAAAGTAGTATAATATTACTATACTAGAGTAGTAGTACTGGTAGCAAGAGTATAATATTACTATACAAGCGAGAAAGTTACAAACTCCCATAAAATAAGACCATGCCTGGCTCTCGAAGCGAAGGGAAAAGATGCAGTTACGATTACTAATAATTACTCCTCATTAATTACCGGCAACTGTTTAGGAGTGTACTGTCTATAAGTGAAGTAGTAGTATAGTATGTAACATACGGAGGTTAGCTAAGCTAATTAAGCTAGATGAGCATGCATGGAAGCAGTTGCTCGTTCGCACGCTCGTTCGCTCGCTCGTTCGGTCGTTCGCTCGGTCGTTCGCTCGAGCGTTCGTTCGGTCGTTCGCTCGCTCGCTCGTTCGCTCGTTCGCTCGGTCGTTCGCTCGGTCGTTCGCTCGAGAGTTCGTTCGGTCGTCTGCTCGCTCTGTCGTTCCGCAAGGCGTTGGTCCACCCGTCGTTCGACCTCCTCTTGCATCCGTATTCCTGCAGGGCGACCCTCTCCTCGAGATATCTTAATTTGTCCTCGGTATCCCTCTTGCTCCTCATCCGACTCTTGTAAGTGTGGCTAGCCTCTTGAAATCCGTATTTCCTTGCAACCACGCCTTTCCCCCGTGTTCGTCCTGGATGCTCGGGATTCTGTAGTGCGAGCGTAAGCTCGTCCTTCTCTCTGTCAGGATGGAATGTTCCCTGAGCAGACGCCTCCACTGCTTCCATGAGTCGGCTAGCTGCTTCGCGGATCGCATCGCCGAATACAAGGGAGCCATCAGTGGGATCGAGCTTTCCACCATGAGCATAGTACCAATTTCTTGAACGTTCAGGCCAGTTCGTTGTGGCCGGCTCAATACCCTTTCCAATCAAGCCGGCTTCCAGTTCATCCCACTTGGGGATTGCCTTCTTATAGCCACCTGACCCTAGCCGGTGATGGTACTGCTTCTTAGCGGCATTGGCTTTGTTCTTTGCTACTTGCGTTTGCCCGTGCTCGGAAGTCCTGTATGCAACAAACGCATCCCAATGATCCCTCAGCTTCGTTAACTTGTCGAAATCAGGTGTCAGACCCTTCACGACGTATTTCTTGTATAGAGCTGACTTGTACTTCTGGAACTGTTCAGCCATTTTCTTCATCGTCCATTCTTTCAGTCTTGGCTGATCTGCCTCAGGGACCGTGAAGGTCTCGAGCATGGTGGTCCACAGCATTGCTTTCTCCGTATCTGGCAGATAACTTTCATCATCCTCTGCTGTTCTTGTTTGACGCCAATGCACTATGCTAATGGGCACGTGATCCCTCACGACCCAACCACTGTGTCCCACAAACTTACGTAGTATGCCGGCAGGGGCAACTGGTTCGCCGTCTAGGGCCACTTCAGTAATAATATGCCTACCCTCTAGCTTCCTTGCGGCACCCTGTTGTCCGCGTGCCCTCTTTTCTCCAACGGCCGGTTCCCTTTCACTTTCCTGTTGGTTTGTGACCTCGTTTCCCTCCTCGTTGAGGTATTGGTTGGGGTCCTCTGGCTCCTCATCCGCCCAATATTGGCTGCTGCCCTCTGCGATCTCGTCCATGAGGATCTGTTCATTCTCACGATCTGCCATCTGTTTGTAACATTACGAGGTACACATCAACTAACAGTATATTGTTTTACATATAATGACATTGTTGCGAAATACGTACAATGACCAGTTAATTCATTGTTATACATGCATATGTCATATATATATATAGACACACATGAAGGAATTCAAGAAACTTGCCTTCGTTTTGCATGGAGTTATTGGGGCCACTTAAGCTTGAGCGACGACGGGGGTCAGCACCTATTAGAAAAAAAATTAAACAAAAAATTAAAACACTATTAGCAAAATGTAAAAAGATGTGCAATATTATATTTAATATATACAATAAATAGATAGTGACTCAAGATATTGGGTGAACACAAGACCTCGCTCTTTCGAGCGAACCAGTACCATCGTACGTTCGTTTGTTCGTTCGGTCGCTCGTTCGTTCCAAACTTTTCTACACCGTCCACGTTGCATACACTAGTCTACTCCTTTAATTTATTGTACTCTCTCCTGCTCTGTAAT
Organism: Oryza officinalis; assembly: GCA_008326285.1. Lineage (NCBI taxonomy): Eukaryota > Viridiplantae > Streptophyta > Magnoliopsida > Poales > Poaceae > Oryza > Oryza officinalis. The sequence continues at coordinate 39,900,404 of BDMV01000007.1, forward strand.
ACTTGACGTTTTAAGTAATAACATGACCTATAAAATATATCTTTAATATACACAATAAATAGATAGTGACTCAAGATATTGGGTGAACACAAGACCTCGCTCTTTCATGCTACAAACGGATAATTTTCATAACAAATTTTCTCTTGACTCCCCATGTATAGGAATCAAGACAAAATTTGTCTTGAAAAATCTCCGTTTCTGTTTAGTCATGAAAGACCGAGTGCTTGTGTTCAGCCAATATCCTGAACCAGTACCTACTTCGAACGAGCGAACTTCGAGCGAACCAGTACAATAAACCCTAAACCCCTAAACCCTAAACCCTACACCCTAAACCCCTAAACCCTAAACCCTAAACCCTAAACCCTAAACCCTAAACCCTAGTTTCTTTAAAGTTATTGATCTCAACCTTATTCGAAATGAAATGTTAAGAATTATGTAATTGGAGGGAGTACACTTGTACCTAAAGTAGTATAATATTACTATACTAGAGTAGTAGTACTGGTAGCAAGAGTATAATATTACTATACAAGCGAGAAAGTTACAAACTCCCATAAAATAAGACCATGCCTGGCTCTCGAAGCGAAGGGAAAAGATGCAGTTACGATTACTAATAATTACTCCTCATTAATTACCGGCAACTGTTTAGGAGTGTACTGTCTATAAGTGAAGTAGTAGTATAGTATGTAACATACGGAGGTTAGCTAAGCTAATTAAGCTAGATGAGCATGCATGGAAGCAGTTGCTCGTTCGCACGCTCGTTCGCTCGCTCGTTCGGTCGTTCGCTCGGTCGTTCGCTCGAGCGTTCGTTCGGTCGTTCGCTCGCTCGCTCGTTCGCTCGTTCGCTCGGTCGTTCGCTCGGTCGTTCGCTCGAGAGTTCGTTCGGTCGTCTGCTCGCTCTGTCGTTCCGCAAGGCGTTGGTCCACCCGTCGTTCGACCTCCTCTTGCATCCGTATTCCTGCAGGGCGACCCTCTCCTCGAGATATCTTAATTTGTCCTCGGTATCCCTCTTGCTCCTCATCCGACTCTTGTAAGTGTGGCTAGCCTCTTGAAATCCGTATTTCCTTGCAACCACGCCTTTCCCCCGTGTTCGTCCTGGATGCTCGGGATTCTGTAGTGCGAGCGTAAGCTCGTCCTTCTCTCTGTCAGGATGGAATGTTCCCTGAGCAGACGCCTCCACTGCTTCCATGAGTCGGCTAGCTGCTTCGCGGATCGCATCGCCGAATACAAGGGAGCCATCAGTGGGATCGAGCTTTCCACCATGAGCATAGTACCAATTTCTTGAACGTTCAGGCCAGTTCGTTGTGGCCGGCTCAATACCCTTTCCAATCAAGCCGGCTTCCAGTTCATCCCACTTGGGGATTGCCTTCTTATAGCCACCTGACCCTAGCCGGTGATGGTACTGCTTCTTAGCGGCATTGGCTTTGTTCTTTGCTACTTGCGTTTGCCCGTGCTCGGAAGTCCTGTATGCAACAAACGCATCCCAATGATCCCTCAGCTTCGTTAACTTGTCGAAATCAGGTGTCAGACCCTTCACGACGTATTTCTTGTATAGAGCTGACTTGTACTTCTGGAACTGTTCAGCCATTTTCTTCATCGTCCATTCTTTCAGTCTTGGCTGATCTGCCTCAGGGACCGTGAAGGTCTTGAGCATGGTGGTCCACAGCATTGCTTTCTCCGTATCTGGCAGATAACTTTCATCATCCTCTGCTGTTCTTGTTTGACGCCAATGCACTATGCTAATGGGCACGTGATCCCTCACGACCCAACCACTGTGTCCCACAAACTTACGTAGTATGCCGGCAGGGGCAACTGGTTCGCCGTCTAGGGCCACTTCAGTAATAATATGCCTACCCTCTAGCTTCCTTGCGGCACCCTGTTGTCCGCGTGCCCTCTTTTCTCCAACGGCCGGTTCCCTTTCACTTTCCTGTTGGTTTGTGACCTCGTTTCCCTCCTCGTTGAGGTATTGGTTGGGGTCCTCTGGCTCCTCATCCGCCCAATATTGGCTGCTGCCCTCTGCGATCTCGTCCATGAGGATCTGTTCATTCTCACGATCTGCCATCTGTTTGTAACATTACGAGGTACACATCAACTAACAGTATATTGTTTTACATATAATGACATTGTTGCGAAATACGTACAATGACCAGTTAATTCATTGTTATACATGCATATGTCATATATATATATAGACACACATGAAGGAATTCAAGAAACTTGCCTTCGTTTTGCATGGAGTTATTGGGGCCACTTAAGCTTGAGCGACGACGGGGGTCAGCACCTATTAGAAAAAAAATTAAACAAAAAATTAAAACACTATTAGCAAAATGTAAAAAGATGTGCAATATTATATTTAATATATACAATAAATAGATAGTGACTCAAGATATTGGGTGAACACAAGACCTCGCTCTTTCGAGCGAACCAGTACCATCGTACGTTCGTTTGTTCGTTCGGTCGCTCGTTCGTTCCAAACTTTTCTACACCGTCCACGTTGCATACACTAGTCTACTCCTTTAATTTATTGTACTCTCTCCTGCTCTGTAATACTTGACGTTTTAAATAATAACATGACCTATAAAATATATCTTTAATATACACAATAAATAGATAGTGACTCAAGATATTGGGTGAACACAAGACCTCGCTCTTTCATGCTACAAACGGATAATTTTCATAACAAATTTTCTCTTGACTCCCCATGTATAGGAGTCAAGACAAAATTTGTCTTGAAAAATCTCCGTTTCTGTTTAGTCATGAAAGACCGAGTGCTTGTGTTCAGCCAATATCCTGAACCAGTACCTACTTAGAATGAGCGAACTTCGAGCGAACCAGTACAATAAACCCTAAACCCCTAAACCCTAAACCCTACACCCTAAACCCCTAAACCCTAAACCCTAAACCCTAAACCCTAAACCCTAAACCCTAGTTTCTTTAAAGTTATTGATCTCAACCTTATTCGAAATGAAATGTTATGAATTATGTAATTGGAGGGAGTACACTTGTACCTAAAGTAGTATAATATTACTATACTAGAGTAGTAGTACTGGTAGCAAGAGTATAATATTACTATACAAGCGAGAAAGTTACAAACTCCCATAAAATAAGACCATGCCTGGCTCTCGAAGCGAAGGGAAAAGATGCAGTTACGATTACTAATAATTACTCCTCATTAATTACCGGCAACTGTTTAGGAGTGTACTGTCTATAAGTGAAGTAGTAGTATAGTATGTAACATACGGAGGTTAGCTAAGCTAATTAAGCTAGATGAGCATGCATGGAAGCAGTTGCTCGTTCGCTCGCTCGTTCGCTCGCTCGTTCGCTCGTTCGCTCGGTCGTTCGCTCGAGAGTTCGTTCGGTCGTTCGCTCGCTCGCTCGTTCGCTCGCTCGCTCGTTCGCTTGTTCGCTCGGTCGTTCGCTCGTTCACTCGTTCGTTCGTTCGGTCGTTCGTTCGATCATTCGTTCGGTCGTTCGCTCGGTCGTTCGACCGTTCGCTCGTTTAGTCGTTCGTTCGTTCGTTGCCTTCGTTCACTCGTTCGTTCGCTCGTTTAGTCGCTCGTTCGTTCGTTCGCTAGGTCGTTCGTTCGTTCGGTCGGTCGTTCGCTCGTTCGGTCCACACGTGTCGTTCGTTCGTTCACGTTCGTTCACGTCCGTTCACGTTCGTTCTAACGTTACATTGTTCGTGGCGCGGCCGTGGTGGTGCGGCAGCCGTGGTGGTGGCGGCGGTGGCCGTGGTGGTGCGGCGGCTGTGGTGGTGGCGGCGGCGGCCGTGGTGGTGGGGCGGCCGTAGTTGTGGCGGCGGCCGTGGTGGTGGCGCGGCCGTGTTGTGGCGGCGGCTGGTGGCGCGGCCGTGGTGGTGGCGGCGGTCGTGGTGGCGCGGCCGTGGCGGCCGCGCCGCCGTGTTGTGGCGCGGGCCGGCGGCGGCGGCGGTGGCGTGGGAACGAGCCAACATGGCGACGGCGGTGCGGACGGCACGGCGACGGCGGTGCGGTACGTGCCATTGTTGAAAACAGACGGAAGAAAAGATGGAGATCGGTCCAAACCTTGGCCGGGAGACGCGGTGCAGACGGCGACGACGTACGGCGGCGGAGACGACGAAGACAACGATGGCGGCAAAGACGGAGGACGTGCGCGCTGAGAGTGGAGAGAAAATGAGAAACGGCTAAGTGTGGATCCGGAGAAGACGATGTGCCCAGCATTTTATAGTCGGGATCTTTAGTCCCGGTTGGTGGCACCAACCGGGACTAAAGATGTTTTCCCGCTCGGCCAAATTTTCTTTTTGTCCCAGCTATGTTTAACAATCGGGACTAAAGATTGAAACAGTGCCCATGTAAATGTTAGTATTAAAATATATAATGTCATATTACCTATTTAGTAGTTCAAAATTGATATTACATTCCAATAACGATATATAATTAAAATTTGACCAATTTAAATACTATTTGAATAGTATTAAAATATCTACTACCATATTACCTATTTAAATAGTTTTAAATTATTATTAAATATAAATAATCACATATAGACCAATTTAAATACTATTTGAATAGTATTAAAATATCTACTACCATATTACCTATTTAAATAGTTTTAAATTATTATTAAATATAAATAATCACATATAAATAACATATGACGTTTCAATTTGATATTACATTCCAATAATTGATATTACTATCTAATACTATATTACCTATTTAAATAGTTCAAAATTGGTATTACATATATAATTGTAGTAGTAAAAAACACAAACATTACATGGCCTTCAATACATTGTAAATAATTTGCGTCGTCCATACAACAACCTATGTCACTGTTTTTCTCACGTACTTTCTCCTCACTAATGTTCCTTCGCTATGATCGTTGCGTGAGTAAGGGGTGTCCTCCTTTGAAAGGAGGATGCTGGGGTCAACCGTCACCGCGAACGGAGGTTGCCCGTCGAACTGATCGTAATCTTCGTCAGTCTTATCCTCGACTCCGACGATTTTCCTTTTGCCTGGGAGAACCAC